>CAJHQQ010001116.1:0-115709 GCA_905132885.1 Moricandia moricandioides
TTGAAGGTAATTACTTTTTATGATTTTATATATGTACTCATTTAATTCAGGTGTTAATTTTCATTGGGTTTAAAAGGTTTGAAACTTTTTATTTTTTTTATTACAAATAGATGAATCAAGAAATCATTATTGTTAGTTAACTTTAGAACAATTTTTTTTTGCCTTATCTTAGGTTATGCTTCATCATTATTAATTTTTGGTCTTTGTCAACAATTGTATTTTGGGTAAAAAGTAATGGATTATCAACAATTATCTTTTTCAAATAGTACTTATCCAATGCACATGGAACCAAGCCGAGTAACGAAGTGGATGGATAAAGACAAAAGTTAGTGGCATAAGACGACTATTAGAAACATGCACATACTGTACTATTTTCTTCTCTCTCGCCACAAGCTTCACCTCTTGTGCTCAAATCTAACCTTTTATGCCATACGAGTGTCACTAACCTCATAACTCTTTCTCCTCTTGGCTCTCGTGATTTTACCAAATGTTTGCAAACGTACATTTCAAAAGTTTATACCTTTTTCAGATTCAAGATTTTGGTATTTGTATACCATTATCTCATCTCTCAAAATGGAAGTTACAAAGACATAATCATAGCTATTTTCCTTATACTTTCCAATTGGTATCAACTTATAATGAGGAAATTTGAACACAACTTCTTGGATTCTGCCTAAAATTTATTGGTTCATGTTTGGTTTCTAAATTGCCATTTTTGTTTTTATTTAGGTGGTTCGACCCTTAAATTTCACTAGATAATGATTTCATACATGGATGTTGCAAACCCTGTACAGAAAAGGTCAATTGTATTGTGCTATCACAGTATAAACTCATTTCAGGAACTGCACGACCGATGCATTATTTTCATCATGTTATTCTTGTAGTTATCTCAGGTACAACTTATTTATGAAATAATTGTAAGACTTTGTTTATGGGGATATATCAATCTTCAATGTATCTTTATTTCATTAGGGGTCTTGCAGAATTTGGAATAATTCTATTATTTGTATTTCTTGTTATTATTTCTAAGTTAGATAAATACGTTTTATGATTTTGTATATATAGGCGTTTATTGTAGGAGTTAATTACATTGAGTTTGAAAGGTTTGAAACTTTTATTTTTTTACTACTACTAGATGAATCAAGACATCATTATTCTTAGATATTGTTAGAATAAATAAATAAAAATTGCTTTATCTTTTAGTTTATACTTTATCAATATCACGTTTTGGTCTTTATCAACCATTGCTTTTTGGGTAAATAAGGAAATAGGTTATTAAGAATTGTATTTGTCTAATGACACTTTATCCAATGGAATTGGAACTGAGGCAAGTAAGGAAGTAGATTGACAGAGACATAAGTTAGTGGCACAAGAGGAATTTAGAAAGATGCCCATAATGTACCATTGTCTTTCTCTTTCCTCACAAGCTTCAACTCTTGTGCTCAAATCCAACCTTGTATTCCGATACCATTGCAACTGAAACTCATAACTCTTTCCTCTTGCTCTCTCAGTTTTAGCAAATGCCCATTTCAAAAGCTTACACCTTTTTCAGATTCGAGATTTGGGTATTTATAGCCATTATCTCATTTGTCAAAGTGGAAACTAAAGAGACATAATCATAGTTATTTTTCTTATGCTTTCCAATACTGGTATCATCTTGCAATGAGGGAATTTGTAGCAATTTTCTTGGATTTTGCCTACAATCTAATGGTTCATGTTTGGTTTCTGAATTGCATCAGCTAAGTAATCAATAGCTACCCAGTAGAACTCACTTTCTTGATCTAACGTTGACATCTTCAACAATTCCTCCGTGCATATATCAGTAATAAATGGGTCAAAGGAGTTGATGACCAAAATCTCTCTTGATTTTCTAGAGTATTTGTGATATGGTCGCAATGATCTGATTTGGGTTTTTCCAAGAAGATTTTGATCTGAAAGACTTTTCTTCATGTGCTCTTTTGGAACCATGTGTTTGGTGTGTCTTTTGACAATCTGATGGCTTATTAAGCGGAGATGATATCTCATCGAGTTCTTCTTCAAATTCTATTTGTTGAGGCAATTGGCTCGGTCCTTGTTGGCTTGGTTTGATGCTACCAAGCTTCACTGACCAACATTGTAACTTTCTGATAAAAAGATTCAAGGAATGGAATATCACGTTAGGATGAACACAAAGTTTTATGGCTTCTTGACACATCTACGATGAACAAAATAAAATTATAAATTTAAAAACAACTTTGTAAAACAACAAACTTGATGAAACTACCTTAATTAACTGATCCCACCAATCTATGCTCATATCAATATCATTAAATTCAGTGGACCCTAAACCGGTTGCATTTTTTTTACAAGTTTAATATATTATACTGTTTTCGTAGATGTTTAAGATGGCTTTTGAATTCGCCCCAAGGTAGGTCAAAACCAAACCTTGTCAAAAATCCTGCTCGAATGTTTTGTTTGGCCATCTCATTAAAAAATATGCCTTTTTAATATTTTTTTATATTTTTCACCATTAGCTAATACTAATATCTCATGATTCATTTCATGTGTCCAATAAATTTTAATCGGAGGCTATACGGAGATTAATTTTACAGATATGATACCTAAATTTCAATATATACGTTTAGTTTTCATACGATAACAGTGGTCACAGTGTGGTGTAGTGGTTAAGAGTCTTTGGTCCATCCTAGGAATAACATGTTCGAATTCGCCAACCTCAACGTAAATGAAGGGTAAATTTTTGAACCCTAATTGAGCTGTCAACCATTTTTTTTTCAATTTTTGGAGCTTTTTCTTTGTTTTTTTTATATTTTGCATTCTAATAATGTAAATACAAGATACCAAAGTTAATTTAAACCTCTTAATGAACAAAAATATAACTTTTTGAACTTTTCTGACTTTTCAACCGATTATACTAAATCGCGACAGCGCCATCCGCCTAACGATTTTCCGGCGCATACACGACCTCCACGTCCGCCTTTTAGAACTATGTACGACAAGTTTATTCATAACATATTATAATGTATGAATGATTCTGTAAACTCTATATCATGATTTTTTTGTCAACTATATATCATGATTTACTAATTAACTTCCTATTGTGAAAAATACAAAAGTCGTGACTATATGTTATGCAAACTACATAATCTATACTATTGAAATAGAAGTAATGACTTCTTTCATGTGTGATTTTTTTAGTTGGACCTTTCTTAGAAATTAATAAATGTATTTCTTTAAACTAATAATATAAAATATGTATAACTATTTTATTCATAATATCTTTAGATATCTTTTCATTTTAAATTAATATATATATATATATATATATATTATTTAATTCTAAAAAATTTGCTGAAAAATATTTTAACAAAATCTCAATTTTTAAAATTTTATGTAAATATCACTAATGGGATAATTAATAATAAAATATTATTATAAATTGATATATATTCAATTATAGTTTTTAAATGAAAATAAAATTCCACCTAATTTTATTCATATTATTATCATAATCTATTCTATTTAAAAATTATTATACTCAACCAAATATGATAAAATTATATTAAATGTATATATTATTTTCAAAAATATAAATATTTATGTTAAAATATATAATATATTAGCAAAACGTGTTAACACACTATACTATATTATATATTTATAAAATTAATTTTTTACACTTTTATATTTGCACGAATATCTTATCTAACATAAATAAACATAAAATACTAAAAGGTAATCTAGAACTTCCAAGTGCAGGTAAGAAAACATTAAAAAAAATTAAATATGTAGTTTCATGCATATATTGATTTATTTAATAATAAAATGTAAATCAAATAAGATAAATATATAATAAGAAGTGATAAATACATGTGACGGTTAAAACAAATGATTAATTACGACATGTTATCAATAAAGTTATTGTATTTGAAATATTTATATAAAATTTTTAATCTATGATTAAGTTAAATATATGTCAATAATAAGGTAAAATAAATATTTATAAATATTTAAATAAAATCAAATACCGGCGCGGTTGCGCGGGTCAAAATCTAGTTTATACTATTTAAATAGAAGTCATGAGTTCTTTCATGTGTAATTTTTTTAGATTGAACTTTCCTTAAAAAATGATTATTGTATTCCTTATTATATGTGTAACTACTTTAATTATAATATCTTTTGATACATTTTTATTTAAAATTAATAAATATATATAATTCTAAAATTCAAACAAATTAGCTGAAAAAATATTTTTATGTAAATATTGTCACTAATTTTCTTGAGAATGATAAAATATTATTATAAATTAATAAATATATTTAATTATCGTATATTAATTGCAAAATAAAATTTTATAATTTTTATTCATTTTATTATCATAATCTTCATATTAAAAATACTATACTCAAATAAATATGATAAAATTATATTAAATTGATATATTTATATATTTATTTTCAATAATATAAATATTTATGTTAAAAATATAATATATAGAAAACCGTGTTAACACACTATAATGTATTATATATGTATTCATATTAAATATTTTAAATTTTTATATATACAAGAAGATTAAACTAACATAAATAAACATAAAAATATTAAAAGTAACTAGAAATTTGAAATGCGGGTAAGAAAACATATTTAAAAAAAAAGATGTTGTTTCATGCATATATGATTAGTTTAATAATAAATGCAAATTCAATAGGATAAATATATAATAAGATGTGACAAATACATGTGGTGGTTTAAAACAAGTGATTAATTACGACATGTAATCTATAAATTATTGTATTTGAAATATTTATATAAAATTTAAAAATATGATTTAGTTAAAAATGTATGTTAATAATAATGTAAAATACATATATATATATATAAATGAAATCAAACAATTGCGCGATTACGCGTATCAAAATCTAATTAGTCTTTTATAATCTCTATTTACAAACATAGTAGTTTAATGGTTACCTTTTATTTTGTTTATTACTCTGGCAAACTTTATTTATTTATTAATAAAATATCCTAAAAGAGAAAGTTGACCCTTTTTATTAACTACTTTGACCAATCTTAAATTTTGTTAATAAAATTTCCTAAATAATAAATTTGACCATTCTTAATTTATAAGTATGATATCCCAAAATGACAACGCTGACCACTCTTTGGAAATAAATTTATATTTGCACCAATAAAATATGTTTCAACTAATAATGTTTTGAAATCTTACAATATTTTTTTTGTATGGAATAAAATTTTAGCTAAAATATCTGTAAATTGATAATTTAATTGATTTTTTTTCTTTCTAAACAAACATTTAAACAAATAATAATTTTTTAAAAAAAGAATAACTAAGCAATTAAAAAACTTCCGGGTGAAATTTTGTTAAAAACGTAACTAAATTAATACTAAAGTAATTTTCACATAAACTTTTCAAAATGAGACTAAGATAGTAAAGTAATAATATAGATTTTCCCATAAAAGTCCTGAAAGATAATTAGGCAATAAAATAAATCTAGTCTTAAAACTGTAAGTTAGTATATATATGCATGTATCTAACCTCTTTGGAAACCCAAAAGTTAAGAAGGTGTGTGAATATACATACTACGTTCTATCATATTTACAAAACAACAACATATTTTGTTAATTGTCTATGTTCTCTTATTCACACAGGGAGGAGGAAGAAGGATGGTGTTGCCTCGAAGGCTTGTTCAGGTGTGCTCGAGTGACGACGAAGAGGACTTTCTAGCGGAAACGAGGTCTCAGGCACAGAACTCAAGGAGACCTGAGGAAACAATGGAGGAAAAGAGGAGGAAGCGTAAGAAGGTAAGCCTGTACAAAGAGTCTAATGACGACGATGAGGACGAGAAGGAGACAGAGAAGCCCGATGACGTGAAACCGGTTGGTGAGCCGGTTAAAGTTACGAGTTAGAGGAAAAGGGAGAAGAACCCATTACGGGGAGTTCGAGTACAACGGTAAAAGATACAAGCTGGTGAGTTTGTGTTGACTAGATTGAATGCATTATTATGGGTTTCGAGTGCACCTTTTGTTTAATTACTTGTTGGTCATTGAAGGAACTTTGATGTCTGTATTAGCCATAGATGCTCTTTTTGAGACTGGATGTTTTTTCTTTTTTAGATCATGGTTTCCCTTTGTTTCTAGTCTCTCTGACATTCTTTTCTCGCACAGGAGGAAACAGTGCTGTTGTGTCCAAAAGAAAAGAGTGAAAGGCCTTACGTTGCCATTATCAAGGTACTGCTGTGGTGTACGTGGTGCTGAACTTTTGTATATATATGCTTATCAGTGTTTTTTCTTGGGTAGGATATTAACATAAAACAAGATGGAAGAATGATGATTCTGGCACAGTGGTTTTATCGTCAAGAAGAAGCCAAGAAAAAGGGTGGTGGAAACTGGGAAGTGAATTATACACGAGAGCTGTTCTACAGTTTCCATCGTAATGAGGTCCCTGTAGAAACTGTGATGCATAGATGCGTGGTGAATTTTGTTCCAGCTCATAAGCATCTTCCAAAACGTGGTTTTATCGTGCGAAAGGTGTATGATACTGTTGAGAAGAAGCTGTGGAAGTTGACTGATAAGGATTATGAAGTTTCACAACAACATGAAATTGACATGTTTGTGGAAAAGTCAATGTTGCGATTGGGTGATCTTCCTGACCTTGAAACTAAGGAAGATGTAGAAAAGGCTAAACGATCTTCCCGGAAAGTAGACACACCTCCTGTTGATGTTAGAAAGGAGGAAGATACCTTTCCTATTTCATCAGAGTATCATTCTATCTTACACAAGTTTGATTCACTAACAGATGATGCTCATCGTAACAAGTGTTTGGCTAAGCTTCTGGAAGCAGTCGAAAGCATATGTTCTAACGTTGCTGATGAAGCAAATGTGGGTTCAGATGGATCCCATGAGAATCCATTAAAGGTCATAAACTAAAAATTTTCATAACCCTTTTTGTGATCATATTCCAAATAATGTCTCTATTTTTACTCACTCACCTTTCATAACCCTTTTTGTTTAAACTGCTTGACAGCATGAAAGTTTTCTCTGGCCGGAGGCTGCTGTTCGTCCCGTGTGTTCCCTGGAGCTGGCTTTATATGTTTCTCTTGCATCAGATTATTCTAAATACAATCAAAGGATAAGGACATTGGCATTCAATCTCAAGGTTAGAATCTGCATTCATGCCATTTCATGATTGCTTCTCCATATTCTTAGCAGTTGATCTATGAATTTAATTAATGTGACATTCTTATATGACATGCTAAAATTTGTATGCCTTATGATCACTGAACAGTAATTCCATTTTGTTTTGTCTCTAGAACACTGCACTGCTGGCTAAACGACTGCTCAATGGCGAGTTAGAACCTGAAAAGATTTTGAACATGTCACCCACTGAGTTAAAGGTAATTAGGGAATTGTTATATTGTCATATTTGCAAACAGATTAATCTGAATCTTTCTTTGTGATATAATGGGAAAATAGTAATGATTACTTCTCACAAGGCAAACAAATAAGATGTGTTTTTTATGGGATTCAGGAGGGTCTAACTGAAGAGGAAACAAAGAAGAATGAGCCTGATGATGTGGAGCGAATGCAGGTTTTTTCATTTATGACAGTCAAATTTTATTCAGTTTCTTCGATTTTAGTCGGAGAATATCTCTGAACATGTCAAGTGTTGGCTTTGGATGCAGATGACTGATGTAAGATGCTCGAGATGCTGTTAAATTACAGTTGGCAGAAGGATATCTTTCAAACTGGGCATGGAGATCGCTATCAGGTTATTTGGCTTTTACATATTATTCTCGGCATGATCTTATGCATATTCATGGATCATAATAATCACTTTCTGATTTTGTATGCATTTAGCTGGAGTGTATTGCCTGTGGAAATTCCTGGTACGCCTCAATGGAAGAGGTATCAAATCTTGCTGTAGTAGACGCTGAACAACCTGCCCGAGGTATAAGAAATGAGTCTATTGAGAAGAATTTGAAAAATCCTCGTGAAGATGATTCCTTGAAGACAACTAATAACTCAAATGCTGACAACAATTCTCAAGCCACCAAGAAACATGATTGAAGAAAATATATTTACGGTTTAATACCTTCAACCTTATTTTTAGGGTTTTGGGTATGAAATCGGACATGGTTATTCGTGTAGTTATCTCATGAAAAGTTTATTTATGAAAATAATTGTAAGACTTTGATTATGCAGATATATTAGTTGTCAATGGATTTTTGTTTGATTATCGATCTCCCAGAATTTGGAATAACTCTATTATTTCTATTTATTGTTATTTAGTTTTAAGTTAGATAAACACTTTTTAATGATTTTGTATATATTGTCATTTAATGCAGGAGTTATGTTGCATTGAGTTTAAAATCCTGCTCGAATATTTTGTCGTACCATCTCATTAAAAATGTGCATTTTAATATATTATATATTTTCATCATTAGCTAATACTAACATCTCATAATTAATTTCATGTGTCCAAAACAATTTTGGCTAAAAATCCAGAAAAAAAAAGAAATATATAAAATTGCAAACAATAAAACACTCAAACACGATAAATCAAATTAATGTGTAAGTGTATTCATACCTTGCTCGATAGTGGCGTAGGATCTTGCGGGTTCGACATATTTTTTTTTATAAGTTAATCAAATACTAATTTATACTATATAGGTATGTTTTTTAAAATATACGATACAAAAAAAATTAAGAGAATCATCATAAACACCATGCATATACAGAGGATGAAACATGTGCACAATAGCTTTAAAAATAACGTTTTCACAATCCTACGCTACACAAGTAACATACGTGCGTAACAATAACTTAAAACTAGAATTTGATCGAGATGACTTTTTTTTCTCTCTCCTCAAAATTTTTAATTTCTCTCTAGTTCTTTGAGTACTGCATTTCCTGGCTCCGGCGGCCGCCTTCGGCGCGCGTGGCCGTCGGGAGTTTCCTCTCCCCCTCCTCCCCCTCTTTGTTTTTTGCTCGGTTTTACCTAGTCCCTTCCTTCTGTCGATATGCATGGTGTTGTGGTCAGAGATACGCCAAGGACTCATCTAGATCCGCTCCGGGGGTTTAGGTCTGAGGTCTGTGGGTTCTGACTGAAGTCTCAGCGAGGCGGTGGGGTTTGAGCAGAGCCGTGCAAAGACATTTTGATGCCCTAAACCAAATAAAAAGAAGATATTATATAAATTAATTAAATTTGAAATAAAATTTTGGTATAGAGCATAAAGTTTTCATTATTTTAACTGATAAATATAAAACTGCAGCATATAAAAGTTATATACATAAATTTTATTTCAAAACTGTAAATAAACATTAATAAACAAATAATACAAAAATATAGAAAAATATAAAAGATGTAAAAAACAACTTTTATTGGAAAATAAATATGAACATATAGATATATACAAAAATTAAAAAAAAAAGGATATGTTATAATTAACTAGTAATTAACATCTAAGTTACAATAGTAAAAGATAATAATCAATGAATAACGTTTGTTTATGAATAAAGTATATATAAATATGCCCATAATTTTTTTATGAAAATTACTTGACATAAGTGAATGTTTCAAATTTTCTTATGCACGCACGGCTCTGGGTTTGAGGTGACTCGAAGTCGGCATTTTGGTATTCACATCCGGATCTTAGTTTTCCCTTCGTAGATCTGGTGGTGTGAACTGAGTTTACGGCGTGTGGTGTTTTGCGGCGGTCTCGCTCCTCCGGGTCTTTCATGTGGTATTCCAATGTGTCTCACTTCGTTGTGGAGTGTGGTTTAAATCTCTCCCTATATAAGCTTGAAGAAAGCTTCAAAGAGAAGATAAACTTTTCTGGGTATTATTCAATTTAACGTTTACAAATTTCCACTCTCCTGCTCTTATACACAATGATCTAGGTTAAGATAAGACAAAACGTCAGCATACAAGGAACTCATTAAATAGCTGTTGAGTTGTGTTGAACGTACTACGGCATGAATGTTGCAGGGACCTTAGAAGGTATTCGAAGTGTCTCACTTCGTTGTGGAGTGTAGTTTAAAGCTCTCCCTAGATGGCTACTTGGAGTCTCGTTGTTTGTCGAAGGTCTGTCTTTTGCCCAGGGGTGATGGCGGCTTTTTCTTGTCAAAGCGTGCATGGTGGATAACGCGGTTGTGTGGTCGTTCAGTCTCCATGGTTTGCGCTTCCAATCAAAGTTATTAGGAGTCTCAGGATCTGTCATCTATGGCTGCCCTTGCCCTTCTCTAATATTGCTCTCTCCTTGTTCCGTCGTCATCATTTGCAAGGTCGTGTTAGGATCTTTTAGCATCGCATTGTCCATTGTTCTCCGTATCTCGTGAATGGTTACAATACAATGCGCATGAATGACCAGATTCATGTTCTATGTATCCGGAGTAAGGGTTCGGTGCGAGATCCCAGTTGGATCAGTTGGGTCTCGGATCGTTGTGGCGACTTACTTGAGACAAGACATCCCAATGCGTGGTGATTCACTTGGACTCCTGCGTAGTCCATTCTCTTCTTTCTGCAGATGCTGATGTACACGGTCGTTGCGTGCCTCTTCCTCAGAAATTTTGGTTATGTGGCCTTTGGGTTCACGGTCCGGTGTAGCGGTCTCCAAGGTCGTGTTGGGTCCATGACTTGTATGACTCTTGGTTTCTCGTTTCATAAATAAAGCTCGACCTTTCCTTGCGGTGTATTTGGCCTCAGGTTTTGCTGTCTGACTATGTAGACTCAGCTTTGAAGGTCTTCAGCAATCTGTTCTTGGTTGGACCTGATCATTAAGAGTGAATCATCAGGGAAGCCAAAATTACCCGGTTCTGTCTCTCGGGTTAACTGAGGACCCTCCTTATGCGGCAAGCGGGATGTTCCAACTTCGTCTAGTCTGGTGTTTAGTTGTTCTCTTTGTTGTGTCAATTCCAATATAGGTTAAGAAGAGTCTTTGTTTAGTTGTTTTATTTCTTTTCCACTTCTCGTTCCCCTGTATTTTTGTGAAAAATTGAAAATTGGTAGTAATATCTTAACATTTGTATCAAACAAAAAGTAACTAGAAACTTTGTTATGCGTTATAAAAGAAGTTCCTACACCTACACATGTTTTAAAAACACAAATTCAAGTGATTTTTCTAAACATATATCTTGCTTTCAATTAGTGGATTCTAGGAGACACCTTACACCGTCGATCGATTCTGAAGATGAAGCAGAAACAGAACGAGATTCATCTGCAGAACGGAAAAAGAAATATGGTTATTTACAACCAGATGAGTTCGGTATTATTCGAGATCCAGATGGTTATGCCAGAGCTATGGAAGGTTGAAATCTACATGTCACAAAAGACGATGTAGCAGATATACTTGCAATGGCTAACAGAGCTGAAATCTTTTCATCCACCGGTATGATCACCGAGCATCAATCGACATCCCACAGACGACATCGATCGACGCTAAGCCGGCATACCAGGGTTGCTATGGAGATTATGGATGGGTAATGAACGCGAGAGTAGGGAATCCAACATCAATCCTCAACATATCTTGGCCATCCAACGACATCAAACGAAGACTAGAAAAATTAAATGTATCAGAAGATAAAAAAGATGGTTATCTCAGACCAGACAAGTTTGGAATTTTCAGAGATACAGAAAGACGTGCACGAGATCTTTACGGGAGGATTCTCAACTTACCTAAGGAAGATGTAGCAGATGCCCTTGTTATGGCTAATGGATCAAAAATTTTATTTGGAAAACAGAAACCGCCATCGACCGAGGCGCATGTACCACCATCGATCGACATCAAGGAGCAGGAGCACGATCCTACCAGTACCAAACATCGATAGATAACAAGAAGCATGCATCGATAGATACCACCATTCCAGGAGTCAACGAGTTCTTTACATCTAACCCTTTCACTTCAGAAACTCCAGGACCGGTCAGATGGATAAATCCTCTACTGATCCATAGTCAGGTAGAATATGGACAAAGTGCTTTTGATGCTGATGGCACATGGATTTTCTTTTGGGAAAAGGAAGATGAGTATGGCATATACAAATATGAGAATTGCAATGCACACGCTATAGACAGACGAATTGTGAATGTACAAGAGGAAGATATGAAAACAGTTCTAAAGAGAGCTACTATAATATAGCTACATATGTTTACCTGAACATGCATCAAAGATCGCTATGTCCAGAAAGAAGCAAGAAACATATAGCAGAGCAGAGATTGATGATCTTATGAATGAGATCTACAACACTCAAGAGATGTCATTAGAAGATTCTTACAGGAGGCTTGATCATGTCTACTATCCTATAGACAAATGCCTCACCGGTCTGACGAAACTCATGGACAAGATTCAGCGAGATTTGGATACTATTCAAAGATAGCATTCGAGTGGACACAACAAAGTGACATCGACCGACAGCAACATCTCACCATCGATCGATGCTACATCCGACAGAAAGATGCACGCAGCATATATACAATTTGAAGACATGTTCAATGAGATTGTTTTCTCTCAGAGCCTAATGAAGGAAGATATTTCTCAGAAATTGGAGGATATATCAGAGACTGCAACTGCCAAACTTAGAATCCTACATCGTAATATTGAGAATCTACAAACGAGAATACATTCAATGGAAGTTACTAAGGAGATCGGAAAGAATGAGAAAGCTAGAGGAGCAGAGCGGAGATTGATGAGAATGTGCAAGAGATTTACAAAACTCAAGAGATGTCACTTGATGATTTCTACAAGAGGCTTGATGATGTCTATTATCCTATAGACAAGCCTCATCGGTTTGACTACACACATGGATGAGATGAAGCAAGATTTAGATGCTGTTCAAAGACAACATGCGACTGGAGGAAACAGAGTGACATCGATCGACGGCATCATCAAGCCATCAATCGATACTGAGTTCGACAGACAAGAGTCCGCAATAGAAAAACAATTAGAAGACATGTTAGATGAGATTACCCTTTCTCAAAGCCTGATGAGAGAAGATATCTCACAACAATTGGAGGATATATCATAGACTACAACTGCCAGACTTAGAATGCTACAGCGCAGTATTGAGAATCTACAAAGGAGAATGCATTCAATGGAGGTTGCTAAGGAGATCATTTAGAATGAGAAAGCCAGAGGAGATGAGGCCATGAAAAGCTTGGTTGGTACATAGTTTCAGAAGAGCAATGAAGATGTAGACACTTTTTTTCCAAGTGTTGATCGACCTCCATTCTAGTCATAAAGTTCAAAACGTCGAGCTTAAGACTATAACCAAGCGCTGAGTGGGAGGTAAACCACTGTTTAGTAAGTTTTTATTTAGCTTTTACTTATACTATTATTTATTTTGAGTTTTTCTTTGTTTTTACAAACTGTTTGAGTCCACCATCGATCGACACCATAGAGACACCATCGGTCGACAATGGATCGTGATCATTGATCGACCACACATGCCTACCATCGATCGACGCTCTCTTACAGAGAGAGGTATCGAGTTTTCTACTTAATCTATTTACTTATGATTTTATTTTTCGTAACCAATCCGGGTCGGATTACGTTGAGAACAGTATAATTTAAGTCTGGGGGAGGTTCGCTGATGCTATTTGATTTGTTTTGAGTTTTATTTAATATATATATATATATATATATATGTGTTTTTCAAAAAGGTTTACTCCGTAAAGAATGGGACTATGATCAAGATTTATTATTAACTAACTACACTTTAGCACCATTCTTAGAAGGTTGTTTACATAGATTACTAGAGATAACAAAGTGGATCATCATGCCGCTATATCACACATTCTTAGAAAGTTTGAAGGAACCGAAGCTGATTTTCAATACTAATCCTGTCATTATTTTCTTGCTGTGGGGATTGGTATACACTGGATCGGATTCCTTATGTAAGTCTGGAAGGTAAAAGTCCGTGTACTTCTGATTGCCTTTTCTCTCCCCTTCAGATTAAAGGAGTCGAACATGATTTGGTGTCTAAAATCATTAAAGCTTGATTCATATGATCCTAGAAAGAGATAAAGGTCAAAAAGAAGTGAACATGATCTGGTGGCGAAAACCATTAGGGCTTGATTCATGGAAGCATATCCAAATATCACACTCAATTAGAAAATAAAATGATACCCTCAAAAGAAAGGAGACATTGACTGAGAAGAAGTGAGAAGAGAGAGAGACAGAGAAAATGCATCATAAAAGACTACATGTGTGCTCAAATACTTAGAGGGGTAAGAGTCTATATGTCCTTTGATTAGTACTCCAAAAGTAAATCCTGAACTTTTTTTTATGCAAAGAAAGGAAATCAATAGAGGAGCGAGTGAGACTAGTATTCGCTAAGTTTTTGGTAGAATGGATTTGGTTGCTATACTAGGATAAGGTATATAAATTTTCTCTGTGATTAACTTGATAGGATCTGGTTGCAACAAAGTAGAGTGACAGTTATATTTAGACATTATGTGAGTCTTCGATTTTCAAAACATCTTTCACAGGCTTGTTTGCTTGAGGACAAGCAAAATGTTAAGTTTGAGGGAGTTGATATAGCCTATTTATTACCAGTTTTAGGCCATGTCATAGGCTCTATTATGTGTATCTAGGCTATGTTTTAAGGTCTTTACAGGTCCAAGTACGTTTTGGAAATATATGGAGATACTTGGAGCTTTTAGAACATTTAGAAGAGAAGAATATGTTGCTTATCATTGAGAGAGTCGAAGTACAAGACAGTCATCGACCGACGACAATATATTGGCGCAGACCGATGGTACAAGACCAAGATCGATTGATGTTGCACACTTGCCATCGATCGATGACTAATTCGCAGACAACCGATCTCAAGCCCAAGTTAGAGACAAATGACGAAGATAACCTGGATGAGTTTTGACCTAGATTTTAGGGTTTTATATTTATAATTTATGTATTACACACATGAGAGTGTGGAGAGTTGCAGAGAGTTAAGAAAAGAGAGTTTAGTTTTCTATTATAGTTTTAAGGATTCTAGGGGAGAAGATTCTAACTCCTTTGGGAGATTTGTATTAGAACCCCATTATTTTATCTATGCATTATATTCATACTATTGTTGTTACTTTGATTATGTCTGAGTAGTTATCAACTTGATTTAGGGTTGAATAATGGCAATCATGGATTATCCCAAAAGTAGGATTGCTAGGTTAAGTTAATATCCATCAACTGAGTTGTGCTTAATCCTAGCATTCTAAAGTATCTAACTAGGATCTTGAAAGTAGGACATGGACGATCACGAGAGTAGGTTCTATGCCAGAATAGACTCTATTGAACTAGGTTGTTAGGCGCAAGCGAAAAACCGGTCTAATTAGCTTGGTGAACATATCAAATCTTGTTCACACTTCCTTCTGATTTCACCATCGATCGACATCAGGCCTTAACCGTCGATCAATGGTCTTTCCTTTTGGTCGCATACGAGAGTTGGAGTTAAAAGGGTCATAATAGTTAATATTTGAGTTCTAGAATATTTACATTTATGTGCTTCTTATTCTCTATGATCCTCTAAGCTTCTAGGCCTAGCATATTTACATTTGCATCTTGTTAGTTTAGTAGCATATTTCCATATTTAAATTATTATCATATTTCCATATTGCATTTATACCTTATGATAAGGAATATTTCTTTAAACTGATCACTTGCTACCAACATATAATTAAATAGCTTACTCTTTAGAAATAAGAAATCTATTGTTTGTCATTGCTCTCGGTGGATTTGATCCCTAAGTACTACACATGATCTCTTTTGGCAAGAGTATTGTTTTGTGTTTTAGGATTAAGGGTTAATTTGATAGTTAATTGTTTAGGATATTTATACTATGCTAAAACAATAAACACACCATGTCACTATGTCTGAGTAGTTCACTGTTAGATTTAGGGTCACTCAATGGTAATAATATATTGCTGATTTTGTAGAATTGTTAGGGTAATCTTCTTGGTTCTTTGTTTAAGTTACTCTTAATTCTAAGTTGAATTTGATCACCTCAACCTTTAAAATAGGGTTCTATAGCGCAAGCAAGAGTTTGGTTGTAAACTGGAATCTATCTTAAACAATCTAAATAACTGGTAAAAAACGAGAGTTGAATTGGAAGTTTAGAGAACCCATCAAACCACGAAACAAGTACTGTTTAGAATGAGCATCGATCAATACTCAGTTGAGATGCGCAAGAGCGATGAAAGATGCGGCATCGCAAGGATTCCATGAATCAGAACACTGTGTGATGATGGTATCCGAAGAAGTGAGCGAAATTATTCAAGGAAAAACTCCAGTCAAATTCCCTGATCCCGGTAGTTTCGTTCTAGACTGCACAATTAGCGATGAGATATTTCAAAGATCCCTCTGCTATTTAGGCTCTAGTGTAAACCTGATGCCTTATTCCGTTGTAGTCACTCTTGGGCTAACACAATTTCAACCTACCATGGTCACTCTCGTTTTAGCTGATAGATCTATTAGAACTCCAGAAGGTGTACTTGAGGACGTGCCCGCTCGCTTAAATAGGAGCGAGAACCTCAGAACTCGATTATCTTAGGAAGACCTTTCCTGGCCACTGCCGGAGCGATCATTGATGTTAGAGAAGGACGTATATGCCTCAACATCGGTAGATACCGATGGTCTTTGACATGAAAAAGATAATAAAACAACCTTTGATCGACGGTCAAACCTACCATATCGACTACCTTTCCGACCTAGGAGAAGAATCATTCATAAATTTGTGCTCAAACGATCCTCTTGAGAGAGCAATCACATCTCCTGAATGTGACATCTCTGCGTTAGAAGATCGCATTGGAGAGTATACAAGGTTAAGGGATGCCACAAAGGAAATTTTTAATGTCGATCTTGACAAACTCGATCTATCGACCCCCGTTGATCAACATCCCGATATCACTGTCGATCGAAAACATACTGTGACCAACGACTGGAGCAAGGAAAAAAGCACCAAAAATCGAGCTTAAACCACTTCCAGCCGGTCTTAAATATGATTTTCTTTACGAAAACTCCTATCATGTCATCATAAATGCAAACTTGAGTAGCAGAGAGCAAGCATTGTTGCTGAATCAACTTCGGAAGCACCGTAAGGCTCTCGGATGTCCGTTAGATGACATCCAGGAATCTCTCCCGAGTTATGCAGGCATAGGATACACCTTAATGATGAATCCAAATCATCCATCGAGAATCAGAGGAGATTGAACCCCAACCTAAAGGAAGTAGTTAAAAAGGAAATCATGAAACTTCTAGAAGCATGCGTTATTTATCTGATCTCATACAACAACTGGGTTTGTCCGGTTCATGTTGTCCCAAAGAAAGGAGGAATCATTGTGGTAAATAATGACACATATGAATTAATCCCTACTAGAACTTTCACCGAACACATATTGTGTATCGATTACAGGAAACTAAATGCTGCTACACGAAAAGATCATTTCCCTTTACCCTTTATCGATCAGATGTTAGAGAGGCTTGCAAGCCACGAATACTACTATTTTCTTGACGGGTATTCAGGATTCTTCCAGATTCGCATATCGCAGGATGCCATTCGGACTCTGTAATGCCCTTGCGACTTTCCTTAGATGCATGATGTCAATATTTACCGATATGATCGAGGACTTCATGGAGGTTTTCATGGACGACTTCTCAGTATATGGTCCAAAATTCAAAACATGTCTTGAAACCTTGTGTAAGGTACTAGCGAGATGGGAAGAGAAAATCTGGTTTTTAACTGGGAAAAATATCGTTTTATGATTAACAACGGAATTGTCTTGAGACACAAAGTCTCAGCAGCCGGAATTGAGGTAGACAAGGCAAATATTTAAGTAATGACTTGACTGCCACCACCCACTAATGTCAAAGACGTTAGAAGTTTTCTAGGACACGCTGGATTCTATAGGCGATTCATTTTAGGAAAATTGCTACATCCCTTACTGCGCTCCTATGCAAAAGGGTGAAATTCGATTTTACCTGAATGTCTCAACACCTTTAAAGAAATTAAATCAGCGCTCATATCTGCCCCTATTGTCCAAGCACCATATTGGGATCTACCATTCAAAATTATGTGTGACGCCAGCGATTTCGCTATAGGCGCAGTACTTGGGAAAAAGAAAGACAAAAAGTTGCATGCTATATACTACACAAGTATAACTCTAGATGATGCGCAACAGAATTATGCGACAACAGAAAAATAGTTATTGGTTCTGGTATTCTCCTTCGAGAAATTTCGATCCTATCTAGTCTGTTCAAAAGTAGTAGTTCACACCAACCACACAACATTAAAATACTTAATGAACAAAAAGGACGCTAAGCCGAGACTTTTACGATGGATTCTACTTCTCCAAGAATTAGACATAGAAGTCAAAGATAAGAAATGAGTAGAAAACAGAGTAGCAAATAATTTTTCAGGAATAAGAATTGATGAAGACATCCCTATAGATGATTTCTTACCTACAGAAAATTTCTACTTAACAGAATCAACTTTCGTTGGTAGAGTCAGTTCAGCGCATGAAGTGGAGTAGTTCGACAACATGCTAAGCCCATCAAACGATTATAGCCGTAAATCATCGATCGATGTTGTCCATACACCGTTGACCGACAATATATTTGAGAAGGACAATGAAATAATCATTCCGATAGATATCAATGTCAGTTCTAATCCTTCAATTCCAAATAATGACTCTCCTAGAGCTAGAAATTTAAGTCGGGGGTGTGTGTAGTGAACACCACTGATAGACCTTGGTATGCAGATATAGTAAACTATCTTGCGGCCGAAGTAGAACCCGAACTCTTCAAAGGATGTCATAAGAAGAAAATTTTGGGAGAAATCCGGAGATATCACTGGGATGAACCTTATCTTTACAAATACTGTTCTGATGACATATACAGACGATGTGTTGCTGAAAGCGAAACTCTAGAAATTTTGTATCATTGTCATAAATCCGATTACGCCGGACATTTCTCTAGTTTTAAGACAGTGTCAAAAATCCTACAAGCAGGCTTTTAGTGGCCAACTATGTTTCGAGATGCTCAAGCATACGTAGCGAAATGCGACCCCTGCCAAAGAGGAGGAAAAATCAGCAAGAGAAACAAAATGGAATAGAATTTCATACTTGAAGTTGAAGTGTTTCATTGATGGGGCATCAATTTCATGGGCCCTTTTCCTTCTTCGCACGGAAATAAATACATACTGGTTGCTGTAGACTATGTATCCAAATGGGTGGAAGCAATAGCAATTCCAAAAAACAATATTGACGTAGTCGTTAAACTCTTTAAGAGTATTATCTTTCCCAGACTTGGAGTTTCGCAAATCGTAATAAGCGATGGAGGTACCCACTTCATTAACAAAGTGTTCGAAAAACTACTCAAGAAACATGAAGTTCACCATCGAGTAGCTGCACGTTATCATCCTCAGAACAGGGGACAAGTAGAAGTATCCAACCGTTAGATCAAGGAAATACTAGAAAAGACGGTAGGATCAACCCGTAAAGATTGGTCTTTGAAGTTAGATGACGCACTTTGGGCATACCGAACAGCGTTTAAAACACCAATAGGAACTACCCCATTTCACCTAATCTATGGAAAAGCATGCCATCTCCCTGTAGAACTAGGGCATAAAGCAGAATGAGCCATTAAAAAATAAACTTTGATGCTTAACCCGCAGCAGAAAAGAGATTAGTTCAACTAAATGAGCTAGATGAAATCAGGTATCACGCCTACGAGAACTCAAAATTCTACTAGGAGAGAACGAAAGCCTATCACAAAAAGAAAATTATTTCACGACATTTTGAACCGAACGATCAAGTACTCCTGTACAACTCTCGGTTGATTATATTTCCTGGAAAACTACACTCTCGTTGGCCCGGACCCTTCACCATTAAAGAAGTTACGCCTTACGGGACAATTGTCCTATTTAATCCTAAAGGAGAGGATTTCATGGTGAATGGGCAGAGAGTGAAACATTATTGGGCTAAAGCTGAAATTACACTTACTCAGACCATGCGTCTAGAGGTGCCTAACCCCGAATGATAAATTCATTTTTTGTCAAGCTAACGACTTTAAACAAGCACTGAGTAGGAGGCAACCTACTAATTAAATATTAATAATAATTTTTTTTAATAAATAATAAAAATAAATAATAATAATAATAATAATAATAATAATAATAATAATAAATAAAAAAGAATAATATATATATTATATACTAACATTAGTTAATTAACTAACAACAAATATATAATAATTATTTATCTATTATTTATGCATTTACGAATTTCTTAAGTGAAAATGGAGTCCCATAACAGACCATCGATCGATGCCCCTATAGGACCGTCGATCGACGGTCGAGTAAGTTAACTCGACACGACCCTAATTCATAAATCACTTTTTTCCAAACCGCCAAAAACACATAACGAGTAAACACTCGATTTCTCTCTCAAATTTTGGCCGATTTTGCTTGTTCTTGAGCCTATATCACTCGATTTTCACCCTTTCTACCTGTCTAGTTCACTAAATCACTCAATCATCAAGGTATGTTCTCTAAATCTCTTAGTTTAGGGAACTTTTCAGGGGTTGGAGAAAAATCGATTCTTTTGTGGTTTAGTTTTGAATTTAGGACGTTTTAGGGTAATAGAGTACTAGATGAGGAACTATCTATCATATTTACACATGATTTTCACGATTTGAGTTTGTTCCTTTGGATTTCGTAACCCATGGTCCGCGATAAATCATCGATCGATGCCCATGAGTCACCGTCGATCGATGGCCATGAGGTGTTGTCGATCGATGCCCATGTGGTACAATTGATTGATGGTTGTTCGTTTTATCTCATCATCAATTCTGATTCTTGGCTTTATTTTTACATGCAGATGGACGAGAGGCGAACAAAAGCATGATACGAGACCCGTAGCTCTAGTGCTCCACCACGGGGTCCTCCATGCCGAGACCCTTGGCCAAAGGAGGAAGAGGACTTACTTGTGACATTCGAGGACTACCCAAATCCTCAAAAAGTTGTGGCATCGAGGGAATGCACCCATCTTCCCGTGCGCGAGCAGTGGGACAATTTTGACAGCCTCTACTACAACGCTTGGCAAAGTGTTTCCATCGATCCCACTAAGATCGTCGACAAACAAACTTTGAAGAAGTTGGGGCTCTACACAGACTTTAGACAGATGGTGCAGGAGCTAGGACTGGGCACCATGACTACTAAGTCATATACTCTCTATCCCGACCTAGTCTGACAGTGCATCGCTACCGCTCAGGTGCTCCACAAGAGCCCTCGGGTAAAGGTGTAAAATGAGGCTACCTTGACTTTTCTCATTAAAGGCATCAGATACGAGATCACCATTCCGCAGCTCTGTGAGATTTATGGGTTCGACGTTGGTACTCGCGCCTGTACAGTCGCTTCTTTCCCTAGTCAGTCTACCTTCTGGGGCCTCATCGCGACACACCACTTCGACTCCGGCTTGGCTACTCAGACGGACGTCTGTCACCCCACCCTGCGCTACTTCTTGAAGTTCCTTGCTAACACTCTGTTGTGCAAGATGGAACCCAACATGGTTAGGGTTCAGGAGCTGACATTGCTATATTATTTCGTCAGGGAATTGGTTGGGCTCGACGAAGAGGTCTTCCCCCGCACCAGTGAGCGATGAGCGGGTGAACTTGGGGTCTATATTTTCTGAGCACTTGGCGACCCTGAAGGACAAACCCTTCAAGGGTTCTGGCTCGAAGAAGGAGACGATCGGGATCCTCTTGACACATCTATTCAGCTTTCTTGGAATCAGCTTCGAGGGAGCCTCAATAGAGATGGAGTTGCGCTACATGGACGAGGGTCACTTGACGAGGACTCAGTGGGTGAAGGAGGGACGCTATTGGTCTTTTTTGGATGACGAGGAGCCTAGGATGATGTAGCTTCCAACGCGAGAGCTGACAGACTTTGCTGATGATCCCGAGCGCCTCGCCTTCCGACCAGCTGATCAGCATCTCCACACAGCACCTCTTAGAGTACGTTTCAGAGTAGGCCTCATACCAGTCCATCCGGTAGCAGCAGCAGAAGCAGACGAGCAGCACAGCCACCTCCATCTCTCCCAGATTTTTCGCAGATCCAAGAGATCCCCATTCACTACCACGGTGTTTTCCAGTGAGTCGTAGTGGATGCACTTTGAGCAATATGGGCCAGGGTGGAGACGATTTCTCGGTGTCAGTGTTTCAGCCGTCCCAGGACTAGAGCGAGATCGCCACCGGGAGAAGCAAACAGCCTCAGCAGCCGGACATGGATACCTCAAACGAGGAGTAGTCCCTTTGATACTCCTTCGTCTCTTATTTTATTTTCATACTTACACTCATACTTATTTTATTTTATTTTCTTTTTTTTGGATGTAGTCTCATTCATTTATTACTGTTTGGAAGTCTTGACGTGTTTGAGTGTCTAATAGAGCTAACCCAAAGAGAGCTGATCACAATGGATAATAGACACACATGATTTCAGTCTGCTAGCATAACATCGATCGACAATAAGGTGTTACAATCGATCGATGGCGAATTAAGGTAAAGTAGATAGTTTGAATCCATCATTGATCGACACCATCATTTTACCATTGATTGATAGTGATGGTTTACCATCGGTCGACACTCACCCATCGCCATCGATCGATACTCCTTCCAGAGTTTGTATATTCGACTTTCTCTAACATGTTTCCTTATGATTTAATTTTTCATAAACCAATCCAAGACAAATTACACTGGAGACAGTGTAATTTAAGTCTAGGGGAGGTTCGCAAATGCTAATTATTTGTTTTTGAATTGTATTTCTATAATTATATATTTTTTTTATAAGTTTTTCAAAAAGTTTTTATTGAGTCAAGAAAGGGACTATGATCAAGATTTATTATTGACTAACCATACTTTAGCACCATTCTTTGAAGGTTGTTTGCAGAGATTACTAGAGATACAAAAGTGGATCATCATGCCACTATATCACACTTGCTTAGAAAGTTTGAAGGAACCGAAACTGATTTCCAACACTAATCCTAACATTATTTGCTTACTTTGGGGTTTGGTATACACGGATCGGATTCCTTCTGCAAGTCTGTTGGTACAAGTCATTGCACCTCTGATTCCAAACTCTCTCTCTCTCTCTCTCTCTCTCTCTCTCTCTCTCTCTCTCTCTCTCTCTCTCTCTCTCTCTCTCTCTCTCTCTCTCTTCAGCGTCTATTTAAAGGGTTAAAAGATTGAGATGACTTCCTGAGATGCAGAGGGGTAGGTACAATACTGATGATCCCATTATTCTAATTCGAAGGAACGATCACACATTGTTGGAAGTGAGGGTTAGGTACATTATTGATGACCCCACTATTCGCCTACAACTTTGTTATTAAAAGAAAAACAAAAACAAAAAAAAATCAAAAATGAGATGGCAAGATGGACTGGATCAGCATCATTGTCCATTAAGTTTGAGATCCAAAAAGATTCAGAGAAGAGAGAGAAGAGGGAAGAAAGAGATCAGAAAATATTTTGTGCTTAGTTGTCCATAATTGGAGAGGTAAGAATCCATGTGTCATTTCATTGATACTCCTAGGGTAAAGCATGCACTTATATTTTATCAGAGAAATGAAATCAGTAGAGGGGTGAGTGAGGCTAGTATTCGCTAAGTTGTTGGTAGAAGGGATTTTGTTGTTATACTAGGATAGGGTATATAAAATTTTTCTGTGATTGACTTGATAGGATGTGATTGCAACAAAGGAAGATGACAGTTATACTTAGACTTTATGTGAGTCTCCGCTTTTTAAAACCTCTTTCGCTGGCTTTGTTTGCTTGAAGACAATCAAAAGGTTAAGTCTAGGGGAGTTGATATGCCATAGATTTTACCTATGATATATAGAGTATTTTTAGAGTCTTTTATATGCATTTGGTACTGTTTTTTAGAGTATTTATAGGTCTAGGTACTCATTAGAAGCAATTGGAGCTTTTGGGCTATTTTGGAGCAGTTAGGATGCTCAGCCAGAAACTCAGAGTCGGATCCAGATTTGTGAGTGAACCATCGATCGACGTCACACACTGTGCATGGATCGGCAGACAAGTCGACAGCGAGATTGGTGAAGGCTTGAGAAATTACAAGTTTTACCCAGAAGTTTCATCATTAGCAAGATAAGTCCCTGGCAGAAATTTAGACCATTTATTAGGGTTTTCTATCTTAGTTTTAGAAAAAGAGCCTAGAAGCCCTAAGAAAGAGTTGTCTTTTAAGTTACACAAGAGTTTTAGAATTAACAGTTGAAACACCTTGCTACATCTATTGGAGAGAGATTTGATCATCATCACAAAGAAGATCTTGAACTCCTTATCTTTTTACTCAATATATTCTATGCAATTTATTCATGATTTATTCATGTTCTTTATTGCTATGTCTGAGTAGTTCACTATTAGATTTAGGGTCAATCAATGGTAATAATATATTGCTGATTTTGTATAATTGTTAGGGTAATATTCTTGGTTCTTTTTAAGTTACTTTTAATGCTAAGTTGAATTTGATCGCCTCAACCTTAGAAATTAGGGTTCTATAGCGCAAGCGAGAGTTTGATTATAACATGGAATCTATCTTAAACAATACAAATAAGTGATAACAAACGAGAGTTGAATTGGAAGTTTAGAGAACCCATCAAACCGCGAAACTAGTACTGTTTAGAATGAGCATCAATCGATACCACCTAATTGTCATCGATCGATACTCAGTTGAGATGCGCAAGAGCGATCTCCTAAACCCCAAGGTTTGAGTTCGAGAACGGTGCTTAATTAAAACTCTAGCAATCTATTAATTTGTAGTATCTAATTTTACCTAAAAAATTCCCTTAAGTCTAATATGTTAATTTGATCCTCCCAAACCAAATCAATCTTGAAATCACTTTTGTTATTATTATAATTCATCTAGTTTTAATTTGAAAGCAATAAATCTATTGTGTAATCCTAGAGTCTTTGTGGATTCGATCCCTAAGTATTACACTGAACATCTTATTTAAGAGAGCAAAAGTGGAAAATATAGTTAATTTGAAAGTGAAATATAACATCACATCATTACTCTTGTATGCTCCTCCTTCATGCATGGCTGTCGATCCAAAAGGTCCCTTCCTTGACTTGCTAGATGTGATAATCGGTGGAAAACTTCAATGAATAAGTGATAATCCCAACAACTTGTCGAGAAACTTTCCTTATGACCGCTTCAACATATCTGATTTTGAACCAACTCGACAAAGCACAATCCAAAATCTCATAATCTTAATTTTCTTGGATACTATGTTTAATCTATGAGAAACAAAGTTTGATTCCTTTGAATTAAGTCTATGTTTTAATCTACTGCTTAGTTATGTTTTAGAAACGTCAATAACACACACCATTGCCATATATTCTTTGCTATCTTTTTGGAACACTTCCTGCTACTAATTTTTTTTTTCTTAACACCAACTTCATATTCAGCCGTAACTGGGTACAAAAGATTGAACCTCTAAAAAGATTAAACCACTTATACAAGGAGATGATCTAGTATCACCCTGAATCACTTATAAAGACCCAACACTACTTAATCATTTTCCTTCTACATTTAGATCCCAATAAGTAAAAAAAACATCCCACACCCCATAATGTAATTGACTCTTTCAACCTCTTCATTAAATCACGTGATAGGAAGACCAATGATGGAAAATGAGTCAGATCCGGCCCGCAGCGGGTTGACGTTTTTTAAGAAAAATTTTACATGCGTAACCCGCTGATAAAATTTTGTATATCCACATCCGCATTGCTTAAGTTCGGCTGATTATCCACGAGACTCCCATGTTAAATGATTAAAAATTAATTTTACATCTTTTAGTTAAAATTATTCTTTTAGTAATAGAAATTATATATTTAAAAAATAAATACATATTTTTAAAAAATATAGATGATTTTGTATATTATATTTATATATTATAATTAAAATTTAGATAAATATTATATTTTTATTATATTTTTTTTGGTGGTTGGTGGATATCCGTAGTTTTAATTATATTGACACGCATCTGTCCCGGATCCAAAATTTACAACCCGCATCCGTCCCGGATCCAAAATCTACAACCCGCATCCGCTCTGCTTCAACAAAAAACTTAACCATAATCCACCTGAGGTGTATCAAGCGAGAGGGACCCACGATTTTTAATTCATTTTCCCAATACTAATGAAGACGCTTACTAATCCAATGAGACAAGCCTAAACTGTGCTTACAAATTATACCGAGTTATCGGTCCCATATGAGCGGCGGAAAACTTGACCCAACATCATCTACACCATAGGCTGATTCCAAAAATGTGAAGATGCATATATATGAAGAGTTTTGTATCAGTTCGTGAAGTACTACAAGAGGTAGTACATGCGTGTGTCATGAAGATGAGTTGAGTTGGAGTTCATGTTTTGTGATTTATATAGACTTGTTAAGCTTGGAGAAGAGGCAATATATTTATTGGGATATTTACTTTAAGTGTATATTATATTGCTTGAAGAGGAAAATAAAAAGGAGTTATTCCTTATGAGCAAAAAAAAGTTTCTTAATTACCTTTGGAGGAACTTGGGGAGCAAGTTCTGGTATCAATACAAGAAGGACGTGCATCTATGAAGAAAGTTTTCTCTGCAAAATACGAAGACTGAGAGATCTGTGTTTGGTGCTTTTGTGATCAAGGTTTTGGTGTCATTGCTCTGTGTTAGTTGCAGATGCAGTTGTCGACGTACTTCTAGAGTGTTGGAAGATTGGAGCCTAGATTCAGGGGAGCTTAGCTCAGGGTTTGGGTGATCCTGATAGATCAAAGTATAGACTCTAGGGTGAGTTTTAGTTTAGGAATAGAGTATCCTAAAGAATTCTTGTAATAGAAAAGATTAGTTGTAAATGCTTTCTTGTTCTAGTGAATTTGAAAAGAGAAACACTTGTGTCTTGTTTATTTCTGCACTTTACTCTGACCTCACTGCACTTACAATTGGTATCCAAACAAGTCACCTAAGTCACTAGTGAGATCTTGAAGGGTGAGGACATAAACTGGTTCAAGAAGAAGGACATAGTTTTTGATGGCGGCATATCAAGAGGGAACGTCTATGACAAAACCCCCCACGTTTTGATTCATCCAATTATGGATATTGGAAGGTTCGAATGTAAGCCTTTGTCAGTGGTATTGATGAAGACCATTGGAGTTCTATTGAAGCTTGTTGGATTCATACGGTGATGTTCAATGATGAGAAGGTTGAAGTTCTTAAGCCAAGAGATCAGTGGACGGTTGCAGAGAAGAAGCCTTCAAGTTTCAACTCTAAGGCCAAGAATGCGATACAAAATGCTATTGATGCAAGCTACTTTAAGTTGATTTCTCAATGTGCTTCAGCTCAGGCGGCATGGAATACATTAGAGAATATGTTCGAAGGGACTACAAGTGTCAAGCGATCTAAGATGGATATGTTAGCATCAAGGTTTGAGAATCTGAGGATTGGTGAAGAAAAAATCATGGCTCAGTTTAGTGCTAAGTTGTGTGACATTTCGAATGAGTGTATTGCAATCGGAAAGCAGTACAAGGACAAGAATCTGGTGAAGAAGCTGAAGAAATTGTTGCCATCCAAGTTTTAGTAAAAGATCTCTAATGTAGAAGAAGCTCACAATCTATATGAGATGGCTTTTGATGAGTTTGTTGGGATTCTTCAACCTTTTGAGCTTAGCAAATCGTATGGAGAAAAGGAGAAGAATAAACAAGATCCACATGGAATTGCTTTCAAGGGTTCATCTTCTGAAGATTTTATGGCGATGCTTTCAAGAAAACTTGCTAAGAATCAGGAGAAAACACGAGGCAAAAGGTAGAATGGAAGAAGAGATGATTCAAGAAGATCATCATCAAAGATACGATGCTATGTGTGCAAAGGTTTTGGACATGTTCGGTTGAAATGTGCAAATTTGCAAAGGAAAAACAAGAAGAATGACGAAAAGAGTGGTTCTGATACTGATTCAGATGATGGTGTGAAGTTAAAGAACTTTGTGGCATTTACAACTTTGAAGACTGGTTCTAAGAAAATATTTGCTACGGGATCTGCATCAGTGTTTATGTCATGCGCTTCATGTGGAAGTGATGATGGTGCTGGAAGTGATGATGATGATGATGATGATGATGATGATGATGATGATGATGATGATGATGATGATGATGATGATGATGATGAGAGCTTTGATCTTGCTAGGAATTTTGAAAGAATGCACGAGCATTGGCTGAAGTTGGTTGAGGAAAATTCAGTTTCGGCTAAGGAGAAAGTCAACCTAGAAGGTCAAGTTGCTGAAGCACTTAAGTATGCCTCTGAGAAAGAAAAAGAATCACGACAGGCTGGTGTTCAACTTGCAGAGACTCAGAAGGGTTTAATGATGCTGAATAATGGGAAGAAACAGCTAGATCATCTTCTCAGTATTGGGAAAATGATCGATTTGGTCTTGGATTCCAAGGAGAATCTTCTAGAGCTGAAGGTGATTTTGTATTAGAAAGAAAAACTTAGGTTTTAGCTACTTCTGATACAAATCCAGAGGTTAAGGTATCTGCTGGGAATGCAACAAATGAAAGACTTCAGTGAAGGGTGTAATTGATGTGAAAAATGCGACTACTGCTACGCTTACTGCTACAGGCGACTACGTCGGGTAACGTTTCTGATCTTAAGTGGGCATTTGAGCGAAAGTTCCAGACTATTTGTCATCGTTGTGGTGTTGTTGAGGACATTAGGCCAAGATGTTTCAAGTTGTGGAGGGAGAAGAATCAGATGGAGCAAGGTTATGGTATGAGGTGTCATGGTCCAATATGAGTTCAAGGGCATAATTGACGTGATTTTTTCAGGGATGTTCAAGGAACTAAACATGGATGATTTGGGCTCGGGCATACGTGGTCTAGGTGATTTGATCATGATATAGCCTATTTATTACCAGTTTTAGACCATGTTATAGACTCTATTTAGGGTTTGTTATGTGTGTATAGGCTATATTTTGAGGTCTTTACAGGTCCAGACACGTTTTGGAGATATATGGAGATACTTGGAGCTTTTGGAGCATTTGGAGAGGAATAATCCGTACCTGATCATTGAAGAGAATTGAAGTATGAGATTACCATCGATCGACGATACAACGTAGGCGTCGACCGATGTTACATGACTAAGATTGATCGATGTTGCACATCTGCCATCGATTGATGTCTAGTTCGCAGACAGCCAACTTTCAAGCCCAAGTTAGAGACATGACACAAGATTACAAGATTACTGTTGGACGAGTTTTGACCTAGACTATAGAGTTTTATATTTATACTTTATGTATTGCACAAGAAAAAATGTGCTTGTGGGGCAAGAGTTTGTGTGTGTGTGCTTAGTGTTCTAAGTGTTCTTTGAAATCCCAATATTCTATCTATGGTTTTTATTCATATTACTATTCTTACTTCAACTGTGTCTGAGTATTCATCAACTAGGTTTAGGGTTTATCAATGGTAATGATGGATTAGCCAAACAATAGAATTGTTAAGGTCATTATTAGATCTATTAATAGAATTATGTTTATTGCTTTTGTTCTAGAGTAGCTAACTAGAACCCTGATAATATGATAGTTAGGCGCAAGCGTGAGCATGGTCTACTACCAGAATCTATTCTATTGAGCTAGGTTACTAGAAACAAACGAGAGTTGATTTAGTCAATCTAGTGAACTTATCAAATTAGGTCATAACGCTTTACTCAAGAAACCATCGATCGACGCAGGATCATTGCCATCGATCGACGATTATTCCGTGTAAACAAGCGAGAGCTGAGACATTGGACTTAGTCAATAGATTAGACGCACATGCGAAAGCTGGTGTCTTTTACATTAGATTTCTAGTTCCATGATTAAATACCTTTAACTTCTATCTACTATATCCACTTGCCTGAAACCCTAGATCTAGCATATTTCCATATTTACATTACTAACATATTTCCATATTTACATTCCATATTGCATCTATAACTTCTAATAAGGAATATTTCTTTGACCTGATTACTTGCTACCAATATATATAGTTACCTAGCTTAGCCTTTAGAAATAAGAAATCTATTGTGTGCCGTTGTTCTCTGTGGATTCGCTCCCTAAATACTACACCTGATCTCTCTTCACAAGAGTATTATTGTTTTGTGTGTTAGGATTAAGGGTTAATTTGACATCAGTTTTTTTACGGTTTTATTACCCTTTTAAAACATAAAAACACATCCACGAAAAATTTGGCGCGGTTGCCGGGGAACATTGATCGCCATTAGATTTTTTTTCTAGGGCTTAGTCTAGGATTGTTACTTTCAAGGTTACTGATTTTTCTTTTTCTTTGTTTTTCAGGTGCACGTAAAAGAGTACCAGGAGTAACAAAGGACAAGACTTACTATTCTCTGACCCACAGCAACTCGAACGCACAATCCGCAAAGAAAGATGACACGCATCGATCGACGGCATACCTTCAGCGTCAATCGATACTTCTTTATAGATAACATCGACCGACATCAGAAATCAACCATCGATCGATACCATAAATCTAGCATCAACCAATATTGATCATATAGAATCGATCGATAGCACCTCACAGCATCGATCGATGACAGAAGACGAGTTCAGATGGTTGCGCCTATAATTGTGGTTCATAATGAGAATGGAGACTTGCATGACCTCAACGGTCATCTGTGTAATGCAGCAGGTAAAAGGATAGACAATCAGGGGACTAATCCCTGATACAGAAGCAGAAGAAGACGCTGAAATAGCTCAATCTGAAGCTAACGCCCAAGCGACTCAGAGAATGCTAATTGACTACAACCGTCAAGACCAGTTCTACACCAACAGATCCTCCATTCGTCCTCCAGCTTTTCAAAAAAAAATTTTGAGATCAAGCCCGCTTACTTCAGACTTGTAGCGCCGACACCTTACCATGGGTTGCTACACAAACACCCTATGGATCATCTAGAGCGATTTGAGGATCTAGTGACTGCTATTAAAGGCAATGGAGTCCCTAAGGACTATCTTTTCTGCAAGCTCTTCAAGTACTCACTTGCTGGAGAAGCTTCATATTGGCTTAAGCAGCTACCACCAGGATCTCTGACATCCTGGACTGACATTAAGAACGCTTTCTTGCGTAACTTCTTTGATGTCGCGAGTGCAGAAGATCAGAGGAGCAAAATTGCTATTTTTTCACAAGAACCTTCAAAATCTTTTAGAAACTCATGGATCATATTCTAGTCATACCAAAGAGAATGTCCACATCACGGATTCAACAAAGTGCAGCTTCTTAGCACTTTCTTCAGAGGTATTGAATTGCAGTATCAGATGGCTTTGGACAAAGCTAGTGAAGGAAATTTCAGCACTAGGAGCCCTGAAGAAGCTACAAGATTTATTGAGAATCTAGCATCTAGCAAAAGTACTAAGAATACATATTTTGAGAGAAAGAAATCAGTTTCGGCAGTAAGCAAGGAGCAGATCGAAGAGGTAAAAGCAAAGCTGGATAGAGTTCAGAAATTTCTCAGAAAACAGGTTACTTTTGCAGAGGTAGAAGCTCTAGAGTCTGGAGAAGATGAGACTGAAGAAGAGGATGTGAAATACATCGATGGGAATGGTTTCCAGAGACAAGGAAATCATGGTTTCAGCAGGAACTCCTATGGTGCTGGTCAAAGGAGTAACTTTAATCAGAGTTCACAGCGAAAGCCCTTCAACAAGAACAAGACATATGGATCTTCCTACTACCAAAATCCTCCTCCAAAAACTCAGAGAAGCAAGATTGAAGCAACGGTTGATAGAGTCTTAGAGGGACAGAAGAACATGACTGTGGATTTCAACGAAAAGATAGATGGTTTGTACCTCAACCTCAACACCAAGTTTGAAAACCTCAACACTCTTGTGAAGAAGTTGGAGAACCAAGTGATGCAAACAAGTGAGACCATTAGGAGACATGAGAGCCAGATTAAGGAGAAGATGGAGACTGGGCAAGGGCACCACGTCAATGCATTAATTGATGAGGATTTCTGGCAGGAAGTGAAACCCCAAGACAGAAACTTTCGTGTGGAAAACTCTATATCACTCGACAAGTTCCATCCGCGTCGATCGACGCAAGAGAACGAGCATCGACCGACGGTGAAACCTACAGAATCGATAGCCTCATGCGAATCAACTAAGATCGATCGACACCATGCTCACGATCTCGATCGACATAGAGAAGAAGGAATCGATCGACACTCCATGCATGTCATCGATCGACAGCGTGGAAACCTAGTCCGATTACCCAACCTCAACGCAAGTCTGATTTTGCGTCCAACAACAACAATTTCATAACAGAATACATACACGTATGAATCTACAGATCTTGATAGAGAAGACAAGGGAAACTCAAGGAGGAGGCAAAAGATCCCAAAACATCAACACAGAGAAGCCAATGAAAAGGATATGGATGGCTTTGCTAAAAGATTTTTTAAAATATCTTTTGATGAAGCTTATTATACTCACAAATTGTGGATGTTTTTCATGGAAACAAGGGAAACAGAAGATGACATAGAAACCATGTTCAATCAATTCAGAGAGAAGGTGAAACAGATAACCTGTTCGAAAAAGAAAAGTGATCCTGGGAAGTTTGTGATTCCATGCTTCATCAAAGGAAAGAAATACCCAACGCCCTCTGCGACACTGGATCATCAGTGAGCATTATGCCGAAGTCTATGGCAAAGGAGCTGAACCTAAGAGTGGAACCCTCCAACGATTCGTTCACGTTTGTGGACTGCTCAAAACTGAATTCAGGAGGGATGGTAAAAGATGTTCCAGTGCAGATTAACAAGACCCTAGTCCCAGTGGACTTTCATGTGATGGATATCAGGATAGATTGGAACTCTTCGCTACTACTTGGGAGAGCATTCATGGCTACTGTGGGAGTCATATGCGGCATGAAGTTAAACAGGTTTTATCTATCTCTAGTTGATAATAATAAGTTTTATGAACCTGTTAAAAATAAGAACAAGTCTAACATGATCGAATTTTGTAATGATGCAGAGCTTGTGGCCACATGTTTCTGCGATTACAAGTGTAATGAAGAATCGGTAGATGAAGCATTGATTGACACCCAACCCCTAGTATCGATCGACAGTCCTATATATCAACAATCGATCGACACCCTCCATTCAACATCGATCGACACCCATACCCCAGACACGATCCAGACTCACCATGCTGATTACGATTACAACCCAGCCTACCTCGAATACGATGAAAAATACAGAGAAGAAGAGATGATCTATTATCGAGGGCTTACTATGGAAGAGGCTGGAGTTTTTCATGTTTCCCATGGACCGGGGAAATCGACATCGATCAACGGCAACCTTACGCCATCGATTGATACTGAGCACGAAGCAGAAACCGAACATGATTCACCAGAAGAACACGACAAAGAATCTGGTTATCTAAAACCAGATGAGTTCAGTATTATGAGAGATCCAAATGGTCAAGCAAGAGCTATGGATGGCAGAATTCTAAACGTTACGAAGAAAGATGTAGCAGACGCCCTCTCATGGCTGAACGATCAGGAAATTTCTTTGGACAACCGCAACAGCCATCGATCGACGCACATGTACCAGCATCGGTCGACAACGAGTAACAGAAGCACGAAACATACAGTAGAGCAGAGATTGATGATATTGTGCATGAGATCTACAAAGCTCAAGAGATCTCACTGGATGAGCTTAAGTATATTTCTACATGAGAGAGAGAGGTATCGAGTTCTATACTTAAGCTAATTACGTATGATTTAATTTTTCTAACTAATCCAGGGTGGATTACACTAGGGATAGTGTAATTTAAGTCTAGGGGAGGTTCGCTAATGATATTTGATTTTTTTAGTGTTATTTATTTCTATATAAGTTTTTCCAAAAAGTTTTATTGAACCAAGAAGAGGACTATGATCAAGATTTATTATTGACTAACCATGCTATAAGCACCATTCTTAGAAGGTTGTTTGCAGATATTACTAAAGATACCAAAGTGGATCATCCTGCCACTATATCACACTTGCTTAGAAAGTTTGGAGGAACCAAAGCTGATTTCCAACACTAATCCTGACATTATTTGCTTGCTTTGGGATTTGGTATACATTGGATCGGATTCATTCTGCAAGTCTGGAAGGTAAAATTCTGTGTGCTTCTGATTCCCATCTCTCTTCCCTTCAGATTAAAAACGAATTCAAACAGGATTTCGTGGCTACAACCATTAAAGCTTGATTCATATGATCCTCGAAAGAGATAAAAATATCAAAAAGAAGTAAACAAGATCTGGTGGCAAAAAAACATTAGGTCTTGATTCATGGAAGCCTATCCAAATATCTCAGTCAATTAAAAAAATAAAATGATACCTTCAAAACAAGGGAGACATTGACTGAGAAGAAGTGAGAAGAGAGAGAGAGAGAAAAGGAATCAGAGAAGGTTGCATGTGTGTTCATATACTTGCAGAGGTAACATTCCATGTGTCCGTTGATTGATACTCCCAAGGTAAATCATGCACTTTATTTTATACAAAGAAATGAAATCAGTAGAAGGGCTAGTCAGACTAGTATTTGCTAAGTTAATGGTAGAATGGATTTGGTTGTTATACTAGGATAGGGTATATAAAGTTTCTCTGTGTTGGCTTGATAGGATGTGGTTGCAATAAAGCAAAGTGACAATTATACTTAGACAATATGTGAGTCTTAGCTTTTCAAAACATCGTTCACAGGCTTGTTTGCTTGAGGACAAGCAAAAATTTAAGTGTGGGGGGAGTTGATATAGCCTATTTATTACCAGTTTTAGACTATATTATAGACTCTATTTAGGGTCTGTTATGTGTGTCTAGGCTATATTTTGAGGTCTTTACAAGTCCATGTACGCTTTAGAGATATATGGAGATACTTGGAGCTTTTGGAGCATTTGGAGAGGAATAATCTGTAGTTGATCATTGAAGAGAATTGAAGTATGAGATTATCATCGATCGACGATACAACGTAGGCATCGACCGATGTTACATGACTAAGATCGATCGATGTTGCACATCTGCCATCGATTGATGTCTAGTTCGCAGACAGCCGACTTTCAAGCCCAAGTTAGAGACATGACACAAGATTACAAAATTATCCTTGGACGAGTTTTGACCTAGACTTTAGAGTTTTATATTTACATTTTACGTATTGCACCGGAAAAGTGTGCTTGTGGGGCAAGAGTTTTTGTGTGTGTGCTTAGTGTTCTAAGAGCATGATTAACCCAAAACCCCACATCGATCTCTTATTTTTTCTGATTTAAATAAAAATAAAAATTAGAAACAGACCAATCGCGGGCCACCACGTGTCAATGGGGCCTGTGAACAGTGCAAGAACCAGCTCTTATTTAGGAGTTTTAAGAGCTGGTTTTTAAAATGTTAGTGGGCTCCACCCTCTTAAGAACCCCCTAAGAACCTTTTAAGAGCTCCCAATAATAGTGCTCTAACTGTGCTTTGAAACCCCAATATTCTATATATGCTTTTTATTAAGATTACTATTCTTACTTCAATTATGTCTGAGTATTCATCAACTAGGTTTAGTGTTTATCAATGATACTGATGGATTAGCCAAACGATAGCATTGTTAAGGTCATTATTAGATTTATTAATAGAATTGTGTTTATTGCTTGTGTTCTAGAGTAGCTAACTAGAACTCTGATAATAGAATAGTTGGCGCAAGCGAGAGTGGTCTACTGTCGGAATCTATTCTGATGAGCTAGGTTGCTAGAAACAAACAAGATTTGATTTAGTCAATATAGTGAACTTATCGAATTAGGTCATAACGCTTGACTCAAGAAACCATCAATCGACGCCGAATCATTGCCATCGATCGATGGTCATTTCGTGTCAAGAAGCGAGAGCTGAGAAATTGGACTTAGTCAATAGATTAGACGCGCATGCGAGAGCTGGTGTCGTTTACATTAGATTTTGAGTTCCATGATTAAATACCTTTAACTTCTATCTACTTTAATTCACTTGCCTGAAACCCTAGATCTAGCATATTTACATTACTAGCATATTTCCAGTTTTACATTACTAGCATATTTCTATATTTACATTATTAGCGTATTTCCATATTGCATCTATACTTTCTAATAAGGAATATTTCCTTGACCTAATTACTTGCTATCAATATATATAGTTACCTAGCTTAGCATTTAGAAATAAGAAATCTATTGTGTGTCATTGTTCTCTGTGGATTCGATCTCTAAGTACTACACCTGATCTCTCTTGACAAGAGTATAATTGTTTTGTGTGTTAGGATTAAAGGTTTATTTGACAGTTGTTTTTTTAAGATATTATTAGCCTATTAAAAAAATAAAAACACACCCACGTCATATCACTATTGAGATGTTGGAATGAGATGTTATCCTCACTTTGGAGGATATCGATTTTATTATTAGTTTTTGACCATGATGTGAATCATAGGGGGAGACTGAAGACGTGTTTTTTCTATTTAGAGGTGATGAGTTCACATGCATAGTCAAAAAGGAGAAGATTGAAGATGCATATATATAAAGAGTTTTGTATTAGTTCGTGAAGTACTACATGAGGTAGTACATGCGTGTGTCACAAAGATGACCTGAGTTGGAGTTCGTGTTTTGTTATGTCTATGGGCTTGTTAAGCATGGAGAAGAGGCAATATATTTATTGGGATATTTACACTAAGTGTAAATGATATTGCTTGAAGAGGAAAAGGAAAAGGAGTTATGCCTTATGAGAAAAAGGAAAGTTGCTTAATTACCCTTGGAAGAACTTTGGGAGCAAGTTCTGGTATCTATACAAGGAAGACGTGCCTTTATGAAGAAAGTTGTCTCTACAAATAAGAAAACCGATAGATCTGTGTTTGGTGCTTGTGTCATCAAATGTTTTTGGTGTCATTGCTCTGTGTTAGTTGCTGACGCAATTTTTGACGTACTTCCAGAGTGTTGAAAGATTGAAGTCTAGATTCAGGGGGAGTTTAGCTCAGGGTTTGGGTGATCCTGATAGATCAAAGTCTAGACTCTAGGGTGAGTTTAGATTAGGATTGGAGTATCCTAAAGAATTCTTGTAATAGAAAAGATTGGTTTTAAATGCTTTCTTGTTCTAGTGCGTTCGAAAAGAGAAACACTTGTGTCTTGTTTATTTCTGAACTTTACTTTGACCTCATTGCACTTACAGAATAGACTCATACAACCAGCTTTAGACATCATGACTCTAATCCTTAAAACTTGACATACTCATTTGTAATGATAATTCGAGCCTCAACAGCAGACAAGAACCAGTACCATATATCCAAGCTTCCAGAGGTATGGATCTCGTATTGCTAGTTAGAGAAATTTTCGTTGATGTTAGGATGTAGAGGCTCATCCATGTACTGTTGTAAGGTAAGCTCCTCCGGTTAACAACTCTTTCTTTTCGGACCTTGATACATGTTGCCTCCGAGAGAATCAGAATACAAACCACCTTTCACTTGTCGCTAATCCCCACCTCCTTTCAGGAAGGTAGATACATGGTGTATGAGTCTTTTCCCCGAGCCACACACCGGCATTGTTAAAGAAATTTTGAAGATCTCTAAAGGGAAAATCATATTTAGGTCCCCCTCTAGATCTAAAAGACGACCCTCTTCACTTTCGTTTCCACTTGAGACTTATTGTTGTTCCCAAGGGAGCCAGAAAGAGTTAATGACAAGCACAAGGCGAATCGGTGTTATGTCCCCAAAAAATCTAGAACCATCAAGCAAAAAGAACGAGGGAGAAACAAATGAAAGAGAGCAATAAAAAGAGGCAAAAAATGGGAGAGCCTCTTGAAACACCCTATCCCGGAAATATTTGAAAAACACGTTGAAATTTTTAAGTAAAGATCGAGTCAAGTTTTATTGGATATAACGAAGAAACATTGCCACCTTATTAATGAAATATGAGACTAAATATTGAACATATTTTTGTCTACAAGAATAATATCTTTATAAAACTTCCCAAACATTACTCAAGTTCAAAATACCCTTTCCCGATGGCCTTTATAGCATTACACTCCAGTTCACACAATTAACCTTACCTGCATCCGCAAAAGGAGGCATGAGTATACAAAATCACTCAGTGAGGATGCTCAAAACCGCCCACATGCAACTCAATAATTAAGCAATCAAATTTCATATTCCATTCTAACAACCAAGGAATTCCAATCTATCAACATAGCAATTCATTTCCATCATTCGCTTTCCACTAGCAGTGAAACATCTTGATAAATGACATGCGACTTGAAATCACCATTTATGCTGCACGACCAAATATGATCTCATCCTCGAACTCATTCTTATGTGACCAATGTTGGGTGATTTCCTGCCACACAAAGAATGCGACACCCGAAGTCGAACAAAGTTTGGCATTCACCACCACACCACTAACAAGCGGATTAAATCCATCCTTACGTCCACCTTGTGAACACCTAGTACCACGTTCTACTAACCACACATGCATTCTTGTTGCTCTTTCATCGATCCATTTAGCTTCCAGAAAGTGTGCTACACAACCACACAAACATCCAACACTTCATAATTCCATGAGACATTAAATTCCTTCATTCTCAAGAATTAACTTAGCATCTCTCACAATCCTAGCTTTCCAGTTACTCAACCAACAATCCATATCGCCTATTGCTTCATACTTTCGACCATCGTATCCGCTCCTTCACTAAAGCTGACCTATCGCACACGAATTTAAGAACATTTAATCCTGCTGACTGGACAAACCCGATACCCTCATTGCCTACTTTATGAAAAACCCGATTGACGACACTTTTTCATATTTATCGAAACATAAGTTAGTTTTCACTAACTTCTTGAAACTATCAAACACAATTTTGCTAAGCCATTTACTAAGCAATCCAATCATAAACACATACTAAGATATACCCTAGAAACATCATACCACACATCCTTCGCGCGAGACATAGACCATCGTTTTCTTTCCACCCTTACCCAGAAATCCAAGTTTTGAAAAGCGACCAGCCATAACATAACCGATTGGCCTACCCTGCTATGATACCAAATTGAAACACCCAATCCAGGAAATATTTGAAAAACACGTTGAAAGTTCTAAGTAAAGATCGAATCAAATTTTATGAATGTAACGAAGAAACATTGCCACCTTATTAATGAAATATGAGACTAAATATTGAACATATTTTTGTCTACAAGAAAAATATTTTTATAAAACTTCTCAAACATTACCCAAGTTCAAAATACCTTTTCCCGATGGTCTTTATAGCCTCGCACTCCGGTCTACACAATTAACCTTACATGCATCCGCAAAAGGAGGCATGAGTATACAAAATTACTCACTAAGGACGCTTAAAACCGCCCACATGCAACTCAATAATCAAGCAATCAAATTCCATATTCCATTCTAACAACCTAGGAATTCCAATCTATCAACCTAGCAATTTGTTTCCATCATTTCTTACTTAGCCATTTTTTCTTTCCTATTACTTATTGATTTTCATGCATTCAAAAACTAACAACTTAACATTCGGTTCTATCATTCTTTTACTTTAGCATTTCGTAACATTCCAATCCGAAGGTCCATCAATCTGCGGCCGAAGCCAAACATGCATCCATAGCCAAACCTCGTCCGTAGCCAAACCTGCGGTCGTAGCCAAACCTACGGCCGTAGCCAAACCTGCGGCCGAAGCCAAACCTGCGACCCGTCGGTCCATTACGGCCGTAGCCAACCTGTGGCCGAAGCCAACCTGCGACCCGAAGGTCCATAACGGTCGAAGCCAACATACACGGCCCGAAAGCCAAAACATATTTTTTCCTTAACTTAATCACGTTCTTCTAATCATGTATTTCCCTTAAATTACTTCAAATCTCAATTTGTTTCTATAACATTTTCAACCAAACATTCCAATTCTTGTCGGATCAAATCTAAGTATTTCAAGTAAACATCTTAATTAAACATAACATCATTTCACGCAATCTAACATGCAAATATCTTATGAACGAATGAACGTTCTTCGATCCTTGAGAACTATCTCGAAGAACGAAGAATAAACTTTCCATAAACAATTACTCTAATTCATAATCTTCATCTTAACAATCCAACTATGATAAAAATACTGACTATTAAGTTTCCACGAAACACCCCCTCACCTCGGTTAGTCGTAAAAGATCGAAGACTCTGAACCTTCATGCGTTTCCTGACAAAGAACTCCTCGGCTCCTCCTTGTTCGATCATTCTTATCGAAATCTTCTCTCTAGAACTTCGTTCATACTCTGGCTTCTCTCTAATTCTTGTTTATGAATTGAGTGAGAAATGAAGGCTGGAAGTCCTCTTTTATACTTATTTCAGGACTTGCACACGAAGCCGGCATTAAGTGTTGTTTCCTTATTTAGCTTGGTCAAACTTATCATCAATGGCTCCAAGAATATCTCTGCTTATTGTCTTATATGACTCCCGAAGACCCGAGCTTCTTTTTGAAAAATCTCATCAGTTGCACCTGATCAACTTGCCTTCTAACCCGTATTCTCCGATAGCCAAACTTTTCATAGTTAAAATGGAAGTCTGTAATTCCCTTGCTTAGACTTTGATCGCTCCATGTGTTTACCGAACATCCGACACTTAGTCAAAAATGTGTCTCATTCTTCCAACCCTCATGAATACAAGTGTTTTCACACTTAGAAAAATACGATTCTTGTACAATTAAACTTCTCACGATTTATTTTCTTCGAATTTAATAATACTCCGAGAGCAGGTCATTACATCTCTAGCACTGGCAACCCTCAAACTGGAGCTAGGTTTCATTTTTTATTTTATTTTTAGAGATGTAAAAGAGTTATTTTCAGACATAGATTTATCATCTTTTTTGGATAATAATGCTCATTTAGTATTTGTGCCTCTCCCCCTGCTACTGGTATGTATTCAAACTAAAGTATTAACCTGCGATACTTTCCAATAAAGGAAAATCCAGAAGTTGGTGATGGTTTAATGGAATGATAAAGATAGTGTGCTCCTAATTATGATGGCATGAACTGTCAGACGTATCTTAACACATGATAGATGGATTCACACAACACAAACTGAGCTGGTTAGGTTCTCTTTTTCTATTCTATTCCACTTATTTATTGTTGAAATTAATATAATTTTATTTATTGGTTAGAACGAGCTGGCATTTTCATTGGTCAAAACAACAATAAGTTGTTCTTTAATAGCTGGAACGAGCTTATCTTCTCTGTCATCACCATGTGGCGGTATTATACTGGTTGGAACGATTTGTGAAAGACGTCGAATTTTGTTTTTGTGTGACTTACTACAACTGCAACTACTAACCCCGGATGATGCATGTACTGACCGACCAAACTGATATCAAATAGCAAAATTACTCTTTGCAAAAGCCCAATGAAAAGGAAAAGGGAATCAGTGACAAGGAGGATAGAATAAGGTAAGATCGTGATATTTTTTTTGTCAAGAAGAATTATAATTTTCTTTAGTTGTTTTTAGCCTTCTTTATGTATTGTGAATTATTATTTTAATTTATGATTGTATATTGTTAATCCCGGATGATGCATGGACCGACCGAACAAACAAATATCAAATAGCCAAATTACACTTTGCAAAAGCCCAATGAAAAGGAAAAGGGAGTCAGTGACAAGGAGGATAGAAGAAGGTACGATCATTGATTTTTTTTTTTATCAAGAAGAGTCATAATTTTCTTTAGTTGTTTTAGCCTTCCTTATGTACTGTAAATTATTATTTTAGTCTATGATTGTGTATTGTTAACCCCAGATGATGCATGTATTGACCGAACAAACTGATATCAAATAGCAAAATTACACCTTGCAAACGCCCAATGAAAAGAAAAAGGGAGTCAGTAACAGGGAGGATAGAAGAAGGTACGATCATTGATACTTTTTTTGTCAAGAAAAATCATACTTTTCTTTAGTTGTTTTTAGCCTTCCTTATGTATTGTGAATTATTATTTTAATCTATGATTGTGTATTGCTAATCCCGGATGATGCAAGTACCGACCAAACAAATTGTTATCAAATAGCAAAATTACACCTTGCAAAAGCCCAATGAAAAGAAAAAGGGAGTGAGTGACATGGAGGATAGAAGAAGGTATGATCATTGATATTTTTTTGTCAAGAAGAATCATAATTTTCTTTAGTTGTTTTAGCCTTCCTTATGTATTGTGAATTATTATTTTAGTCTATGATTGTGTATTGTTAACCCTTGATGATGCATGTACTGACCGAACAAACTGATATAAAATAGAAAAAACCCAATGAAAAGGAAAAGGGAGTCAGTGACAGGGAGGATAGAAGAAGGTACGATCATTGATACTTTTTTTTGTCAAGAAAAATCATAATTTTCTTTAGGTTTTTTTATCCTTCCTTATGTATTGTGAATTATTATTTTAGTCGATGATTGTATATTGTTAGCTGACAAATTTTCTTGAGTGTATTTTTGTTTTTGGAAACTCTTATTGTGCATTGTAATATAGGGAAATATGCATATTCCACGTAAATAGAGATCAACAATCCCGATCAATACATAAATATTTTACATATGCGAAACATACACCATTTAATACAAAATTCAATTTCCATACATGAACTTTCAAAATTTAGTTTTAACATACATTAACCTAATTGTTGTTAATGAAACGATATGGAAAATGAGCTGTGGTAACAATAAATCAGCCATTCCTACATCAACAGGAGCCAACAATCATGATCAATACGTAAACACTTCACATATGCGAAAACAGACATAAAAATAAAATAAATATTAAATTCAACACATGAACTTTCGAAATTTGGTTTAACATACATTAAGCTAATTTCCACTAGTCAAACACTATCGAAGATAAATTTTTTATCAGATGTTGATTAAGTGAAATTCTTATTGTATTCTGTGACAATTAAATTGTATTACGTGGTAATTAACTAAAAAAATCATTTAGGCCAAACTCTTTCGTTCTCGTTTAATTTATTAGTTAACTTTTCTCTTTAATTTTGTTCTTTGACTTTTCGGCCTAATGAGTTACACAAGAACGAAATCGTTTGGCTTAAATGATTTATTTTTCTATGTCATTTATGATATGATTCTGGACCAGCTTAAAAATGAAGACAATGTGATCGTGGACCAGCTTGTAGATGAAGATGCCTTAGCTATTCCGGAAGGTCTCAACACTCGTCCAGAACCAAGAAACTCAATGGAGGATTACTCAAGATTTCATGGAAACAAAAAGAATGTCTTGGTCGAAGCTTAATCAAACAAGACACTCATCACCATTCAAGCTACCCCATCTTCAAGTTGTTCATCATCTAGGCATGTAGGATTGTGTGTGCTCTTTTCCTCTCTTCTGATTTTGTCCCATGTGGTTTCTGGAGGAAGATTTTTAACGGGGCCACAAGAATACTTCATATATCACCTAGCTGGTGATCTCGGACCTACACATGAAGAACCTTATGCTATTTTATATTTCTAAGTTTTTATGTTATTTTCAAACTTCAGTCTTTGTGTGTTTCCAAGAAGAGCCTATGTCTTTATTCCTCTTGCATTTTTGAGAGCTTGTGCATGTACAAGTCTCTCCCTTTATATATCTGGTCGAAATCTAATAAGAGGAACCCATATTTTTATCAGAAACCTTGTTTCTTTCTTCTACTTCTCTGTCGAGTTGTATGAGAGTTTCTGGTGTGTAATATCCAGAGTTAATGGCTTCTTATTTGGTGTTTCATATCCAGATCAGTCGCCTAGGAGTATCAAGAGATCCATCCATACCTCTTGTGTCACCATTCGATCTACATGCCTTGAGGAAATCAAGTCTTTTTGATTCGTTTCTACAAGGATTATCCCAATTCATCCAGAGAGTATCCTAGGATCTTATTAATTTACCATGTAATGTATTTTAATTGATATATTATACAATAAAAATCTTACTTAATCACAGACTATTTATCTTCAGTAATATTTGACTAGTGAAAATTATGTCAATTTATGTTAAAAAACAAATTAAAGTTCACGTATTGAATTTAGATTTTGTATTAGTTGATGTATGTTTTCACACCTGTGAAGTGTTTATGTATTGATCAGGGACGTTGGCCCCTCTTGATGTATGAATTGGTTGATTTCCTTTTACTGGCTAACGACAACTCATCTTTTGTAATATTTGACAAACGAAAATTAGGTTAATGTATGTTAAAATCAAATTTTGAAATTTCATGTATGAAAATTGAATTTTTTACTAGTTTATTTATGTTTTGCACTAGTAACGTGTTTTATGTAGTAATTGGGACCGCTAGCTCTTGTTGACGTATGAATTGACCGATTTCCCTTTTAATTTAGGATTAATTTCACCTTAGACCATAAACCATTTTCCGCTGAAAGCCAACTTTTTCTGTTAGTAGTAACACAATAAAAATTATTATTTCCACCAGATTTTAAATTAGAAGTATAATAACACCAACAAATTCGTTTAAACCACTAAAATACCATATCTGGTGGTATGTTTGTGATTATTGAATTATGAAAGCGTAAATAAATGTAAAAGAATTTGAAAGTTTTAATAACAATGCAATATCTGAAAAGCTTTTAAATTCATAAATAATAAAAATATTACATATAACATATTATAGCAAATCTATTGTTGATAACTTTGTAACGATAACAATTACGAAAATCATTTATCGTCACTTAAAATTTAGTTTGGAAGTTCATTTTTCTATAGGACATATTTGTATCTATTTTTTCATTGTAGGAAACAATGTACTTTAGGCACTCTTTCAAGATTTTCCAAATGTGTTTGATACATATTTTCCCGTTGCCCGACAACAAGAGAGATGGGAGACGAGATAATGTAATTGCTTTATTAGTCAGGCTTCGAAAGTCAGTCTAGTTAATAAGAAAGTAACTTGTAGGAGTTATTAAGGTAGGTGTATAGGAGAAAGTGCCAATTTACAATCATTAGATGTTGGGCCTAAAAGCTAATATGAGGGTCAGGACATGTTGTAAGGTTTTAGTTTTAAAAAAATAGCTTGGCTGGTATTAAATTTCGGTGTCTTGGTTATGAAAGGATAAGTGAGATTATGTGGAAGAAATGATTGAAAGGTATGGACTTTAGATTCTTTGATTGTTTATAACTAAAAGTTTAGCTTAAACATCAAAGTGTGTGTTTTTCTCGATTATCAATCACAGATTGTGAAGATGCATGAGCAATGTTTGGTTATCATTGGCGATTGGGTTTATGGAGAAGGAGGGAAGTAGGATTTCATCATTGAGAAGAATCAAATAGGTAGGATGGTGCATGTTTTCGAAGGAATTGGTTATAAAGAGCTAGAGTGTAATGTCCTTCGAGAGTTTATAGTTGATAACCACCACTATGGTGTGTCTGTGAGCTACTGGCCACCTACGACATTCGAGCTTGCAACATGGATTAGGATACCGCCGGCGTTGTTAACCAGTGATGGAGAGGTGAGTTAATGTTGTAAACACCTCAAAGTTAAAGGTAGTATGAACTTGTTTACTTGTTTCGAGGCTAAACATGTGGACAAAGAGACATAGGTTGTTGATGACTCTGGAATGAGTTTTGTGTCTCCAAAAGCAGGTAAGAAAATTATTAGGGATAATTTTGGTTTTGCGTCTTCTAAAATGGAATATGTATCTTTTGCAGCGTCAAAGAAAAATGTAATAAACTTGGAGGCTTATGAGTTTGTACGTAAGGTGGAGAAAGTGGAGGAGAAAATAAAGGAATTGAAGTTTAAGAAAAGGAAGTAGCAAGGCTGAAGAAGATAGCGGTTGAAGTTTGGATACAGAGGATGATGGAAATGTGGGAGGGAAATTCGACGAGCTAGATGTGAGACCACGCGGTTATGACAAGGAGTTCTGGAGTCCTTTATTGGCTGGAGATTATGCAGTTTTGATGCTGTAAATGTTATATTCATTGAGAATGAGACTGTAGATGGTTTTAAAAAGAGTGGTCCACGTACGTATATGTGTACAAACAACGCTTTTGATCACATGGTGGAGGTTGGTTCTGTAAGCGGAGGTGAAAGGCATGCAAAGTTTGAGAAGCTAGAGGATTATAATTTGTGGATGGGTGGTGGCCGTTCAACATCAGAAGATGATAGATGTCGTAGCACATGTACTCGGAAATTTGAAGAAATTGATGACGAGGAGTTTGATATTTCACCAATGTTCGATGATACTAAGTATGTTGCTGCTGAGATTCCTAATATGGATGTGGATGAGTCTGGTGGTAGGATAGCAGTTGATAAGATGTTTGGCAATAAAGAAGACAAGGACAAAGATTGATTCTTTTGTTGTGGAGTGTCCTGACAAAAGGCATGATTGTCGTGTGATTACCCATAAGATAAGTGGTTGTGGATACTATGAAATCAGAAAGGCATAGCTTGATCAAAGTTTCCCAATAGAGACAAGAATTAGGTACAAGAGTAAAACAACATCGCGTGTTATAATAGCAGTATACAAAGCAAAGTTTGGAGACCCCTCCCCCAAATGCACCAATGGCAAGGGATTTGCAAAGACTAGTTTGTTAGGAGCTGTGTATTGACGCATCGTACATGAAGTGATATAGGGTGAAGGAGAAAGCAATGTTTGATATCCATGGTTATGACGAGCAATCATACCTGATACTCCCTGAGTATTTCTATATGTTGAAGTTTGCCAATCCAGGGACAAGAGCAGATTTGGAGACAAATCTGGTTGAAGATGGTGATGAATGGTTTATGTATATGTTTATAGCATTCGGTCCATCTCTGAATGGTTTTACGAAGCTGCGTCATGTTTTTGTAATAAATGAAACACACCTTAGTGGCAAGTACAAAGGTGTGCCTCGCACAACAAGTGGGAGGACACAAACTTTCATATTTTCCCACTTGCATTTGTTGTTGTGGACAATCAAAACGAGGATGTGTGGACATGTTTTTTTTCAAAAAGTCGAGAGGATTTTGAGTGATTCTCCTTGTCTTGCAATTATATCTCATAGGGCGTTGTGCATATCAAATGCAGTTAAACAAATTTATCCTCAAGGTAAGCATAGAGCGCGCATAGTGCATTTGGCTAGGAATGTTAAGTCAAGGATTTGTATAGCAAGATTAGGGCTGATAACAATGCTTGTGGAATATATTTGAGGAAGATTTGTGTAGCGCATTGGTCTAGAGCTAATTTCGCTGGTGATAGATATATAATATCATGACAACCAACATAGCGAAGCAGCTAAGCAAGGCCTTGCTGGAGGGGAGGGGTGCCCCTATAACGGACTTGGTTTAATTCAGAGGATGATGACTAGGTGGTTTAATTCAAGCAGAAAGAATTATAAGAAGCACAAAGGTTTGGTTAGTGTGGAGGTGGACATGGATATGACAAAGAACATTGCAAATGTACATGGCAACAAGATTAATTCTGTCACCAGCTGGAGCATTGGAATTGTGAGAAAGTTTGGAGGAAAAGACCAGGTCATGCTATGTGATAAGAGATGTATTTTTAAGTATTTTGATGAGATCAAAATACAGTGTGGCCATGCTCTGATTGCTGCAGACGGAGTTGGTCTGCCTTACGACACCTTGTATGGTAATTGGTATAAATAGCAATGTAGAGGAAGAGATATAGAGGGTGATCCAAGGGATGTTGAGATTCCTGAGGAAGTCAATATTATGGTTTTGTACCCTCTGGTGACAAATAGGCTTGCTGGCGCCATCACAAAATCGCATTCTTGTGACGGGGGAGATGTCAGTTTGTACTAGTTATTTTGTTTTGAGGCAGTTTTTCTTATTTAAAAAATATTGATTTTTGTTTCTTTGAATGGTGCAGATCGCGAGGATGACTAAATAGGTTCCCAACAAGTGTGGTAGGTGTGTGGGGAAGGACATAATCGGACCCGTGTACGAACCCAATATAGATGGTTGTTTGAGTGCAGTATGTTTTTTTTTTGTGGAAGTCTGAGTTTGTAATGGTTAATGTAGACCTTGGGGGAATGCTGTTTTTTTGAGTTTTGAACACAATTTGTAATATTGATCATTCCATCTGGTATCTCATTTAGTATGTATGTCTTGTGAAGTCTTTTGAGTTGTTGGTTGAGCTGAAATATATTCACATACAATGAAATATAATTTTAATTTCTGTAAGAGGATTAAACAAATGTGGATGTGGATAACAGGTCTTTGCCAGTACATAGATGTGGATATGGATCCTTCGTTATAACTTATAGACCAAACACAAACGCCAATGTATGAGATATCGTAAAACGGAAAAGTTGGAAAAAGCAGACAAATAGATAGGTTACAGAGTTATCTTATATACATAACAGGAAATTTTTGAGAACGCAACATTCAAACAAAAGTTATCACAAAAGGAACCGCTAAAGGCTTGGATGATACAGTGAGTAAGGTAGAAATTATTAGTTGCTGAGCTTAGCATACACTCATGCCATGCTTTCTAATGCAGCAGTAGCAGCAACAATGTTGAGTACCGGGGACGGGATCCTACAAACGGCATGCCATGATTGAGTTCCTCTAGTCTATCTTCAATCGCCAATGTTGCATTGTCTGGCGTAGAAGCTTTAATCTCCTCCGCGAGGAGAAGAGTGTTCTCCTCGAGATTCCTACTCATGTTGAGAAGCATGTCTTGTAGGTGTTTGTCTTGTAGCTCGAAATCGTAGGTTATAGACCTCTTTACATATTCAATATCGGTGTTTAGTTGGACGCGTTATGCATCTACCTTGTTGACCTCTTCTATAATTGTCTCGTCAATCCATTTGAACAAATGGTATTCAGTTTGCCTCTAGGTAGGATAAGGTTAAAGAAACAATTAAAAAAGTGATGGGATCCAATTATAGTGGAATTTTTCATTAAAGATAATTAGAATCTAAATACACATGTACACCATTTATGCAATGGTGGAAGCGGAGAAATTGATTTTTCTTCGTTTTAGCGGCAAAAATGGTCAGATTCGCCCCACATCAAAATTGAGTTGGGATCCAAACTATTAATCTCCGAGGATAGGGCCGGGATGAGGAACTTGATGAACTCATTTGTAGTGTGGTTGGCAAAAGGTGATAAGGTGTAAGGAAATGGTTGTGTCGAACCCTAATTTTGAAAACCCCAAATCGATTTGGGTGTTTTTGGTTGATGGAAAATAATATAATAGTATATAATAATTGGAAGGAAAATTGAGGTCCGACATCGGTTGTCGTGCATTTTAAAATTTGAAATCGATTTCCCTTATAATTGGTTTGTGGTTCATGTCAGTTGATGCTTACGCCGAAACCGTGGATGTGGAAACTATTTTTTGATGTGTAAAGAAAAGCAAAACTCGTGGACGTGGTCACCACGATCTAAGTAGATGTTCCTTAAGATAAAGTAGTTTAGGAGAAAAGTGGAACTCATGTATGTGGTCAAACGATATAAGTAGATATTCCTTAAGATAAAGAGTCAGAAAATGGAAATATTAGAGCCAGTTTTTGCCCCTAACATGAATGGCAAACATGACAACAAACAAATGGTTGTTTTTTTACATATACTACATATTCATTACACAAAATGTAACACAAAAGGCTGGGTGAGACAGAGAGAGGGCCTATGTTAATGGAAAATGTAGGAGCATGGTAAGAAGGGAGGACAATGGTCTTGTAAATATCCATGGCATATTTCTTCCTTATGCCGCTACTGTTTCATTTGTGGACATGTGAGTTTCTGGGTCACCATGGGCATGTATTTTGAGGAACTTCATGTTAATGGGTCCACAATCCTGTAAACGAATGTTGATGTAAAGATTTGGTATGCGTCTCCAAAAGAACGGGTTGAGTCCAACAAATTGTGTTTGCTCATTCATTGCAACCTTCTTAACAAGGAAGGACAGTATAGTGACTACAAATTCCATGAAAAGACTGACCTTCCTATCTCCATAATATTTGGGAGGGGTCTAGGATTTCGATATACTCATGTCAAAGTTGATAGCTAGCCCACCCGGTGAGAGTTGTTCCATAGCATAGGTGCATAGAGCATGTGTCTTCCATCCATTTCTTTCCAGGGTGGAGGACTATCCCACTAGCCGCTCGTCCCAATGGAAGATGTCTTTCTTTTTAGCAGCTTGAATTCCTGCAACTTCTCCTAGATACGTGAAGCTAGGTATGGTGTGATAAAGGAAGCGTTTTCTCTAGCTAGTTGGATGTTGTGTCTCCTATCGAGCATATGGAGGTGGATTTCCATATGCCGGTAGAGGAGTGGTTGTTAGCAATCCAATAAATACAAAAGGTGATTAACACATATATGAGAGAGATGACTTACGAAGGTTGTTTTTCATTTCTTAGATTGCACGAGATCCAAAAAAAATGTTAAAAAAATCAAATATAGAAGGGGTTATGTGAAATTTGGATGATAAATAGGTTAATAAGCATATATAAAATTATGAAAAGGTCATGAACTTATGAGTATAGGTAAAGTTTACTTGCACATTTATAAATTATGATATAATATTGTAGAAGATGTCCCATTGGAGTTGGGGAAGTTAGAGTGATGAGGGTTGAAGCCGAAATTAATGGTGACCTGAAAAAATCATTGGCAAGGTGGTTCTCCTCATCAGATGGAACATGCCTTTGACTACTTTTTTGATGGAGAAGAGTGGCTAGGGTCGACAATGTCAGTGTTAGCGTGTTGTTCTTGTCGTGAAAGAGTAAATGATGGAGAGGTGGTTTGTTTAGATGAGCACTCAAGTCATAGACAACAGAGGATGGTCTTAGAGCAATATGTTGCGCGCTGGGTGGTGTGGATGGTGGAGAGTGTTCGTCTGATGGGTGAATTTTAGTTGATGAGAATATGGTGTTGGGAACGTATGGGTCAACATGAACTTGAGAGATGTGGAAAGTAGATATGTGGACCGGTGAATCATGGATAGTAGAGTTTTTTAGGTTTGTGATGTGGAGATGAGGTTGGTGGATAGGTGTGATGTGGATAGAAGAATCATGGATTGTAGATGGGGGGGGATATTGACTAATGATTGGTTTCTGGGAAATCATATGTCTCTATTGCTCCAAATGTCTAAGCATAAATAAGAAATAAAAAAAAGTTGTTGTCAGTAAATATTGAGAGACATATGATAGTATTGTATGATAAGCCAGTTTGATAGGAGTGCAAACAAGAGGAGAGACATCGAAACACAACCCACGAAATAGCAATGGCATGTGGGGGAAAGAGTACATTTTACATGATTGTTTTTGGAGACTCGTCTTGGAAATCATCTATCTCCATTGCTTCAAATGTATAGGCGTAAATAAGAAAGAAAATAAAGTCAGCGTAAATAAAATATCGAGACACTAATGGTAGTAATATATGATAAACCAGTTTGATAGGAGTTCAAATAAAAGGAGGGACATCGAAACACAACCAACTAAATAGCAAATTTCTGTGGAGAAAGAATACATTTCAATTGATTTTTTTGAGCCTTTTTTGTATTAGGAACGAGAGCCTTTTTTGTATTAGGAACGAGAGGTTCAGGCTGAGCTAGGTGAAACTTTTTGAGACGAGATAAAAGTGTGTTGAACCCCAATTGTCTACAATGAGAGAGATATTTTTCCGTTGCAACATTTGACGCATACTTCATCTGAGTTTTAAGTGTGGTGACTTGGCTAGATAGTTCAATCACCATCTCTTACAGTTGCTCGTTTATGAAAGTTGTTGACTCTGAACAAGTACAGTAAGAGATTATACGCCTTTCTTTCTTTGTGGATGATTATTTCTTTGGAACAAGTTTTGGTTTGAGTGATTTCTTGAGACTACAAGACTGCTTCGTGTCATGGTCTTTGACCCGATCTTTTGGCTTCAAAATGAAAGGCTATGTTGTGGCTCCACCTGGCCAGATGTCCTTGTTGAAAGGTTTATGTTCCGAAACTAATTGTTCCATGTAAGCGACATGGTCGTCTTCCATATGATCTGGCAACACTCTCCATCCAGGCTGTGATTGGCTTTCGATTTGTATAATTGGTGTTACGGAAAGCTGAGAGAAAAGGCAGAGTAAGACATTAACTAACAAGTGTTTTAGATTTAACCAACTAAGAAGTGAATAAAAAACTTATATTAGGGTCGAATTTCACACAGAGGATGTATATGTGGTTGATGGAGGGATGTTGCGGTAGATGACCTCATCGAGATCCAAGAGAGTAATCTGGTCAAAGGGAGCAGGAATATACGACAATAGCTGAGGAATAGCACGAAAAGTCACCAACTGAAGTGACAGTGGAAAACCTTAAGGTCTAAAAGTACCCTGCTTGAGCTGCTTTACTAGAGTCCCGACAGGATATGGACATTTTTTAGGATCGAGCTTTGGTGGTTTCATACATGAGGTTGTTTTGAGGAATGACTCTCTACCCCATGGAAACTTGAAAAATCTTGTGAGGTCTTCAAGCATCCTGGCACATCTAGGAGTAGGACGAGACACTTGTTTGAGCAGTAAGAACACCGTCAATGATGATGATCAACACAAGTCGTATCTTCTTCCACCTAGACATATTACGTTTTGTCTCGAGCTTCCAACATAGTTTGGCAACCATGATAATATTCTTCGTACCAATCAGATTCTTCCAGATTTTGTCCTTGCCAGCTACAATTGTTTTTTTTGGCGGGGTCGGGGTGATAAACCAACAGAAAAGCTCCACAAGGAAGACCAGTTATTGTTCCAAACTCTTCTAGACTAAATCTAATGGGATTCCCACCAAAAGCAGACCACAAAGTCTGTTTTGGTTAGCCTAGAATCTGGCGAGTTAGAAAAGCGTGAATAAGCTTACACAAACACTTGACATTGACGGACAGGTAGGTCAAAAAAAATCCAAAACAGGAATCCCAAATGATTTTAAACTCCGACGTATTTCGGAGTACATGGCGAGTGAACGCAAGAATGTCTAGGGAGGAGTAGATGTTCAGACGTTTTCTGGGGAATCCTTCAGTTACAACAATCTCAAGGGGAGACGGGGATCCGCTCTATTGTTTCCTATTTAGAAAGGAATACAAGAGATTATATTTGCATGTACGCTGCTATTATAAAACTCTTTAAAGGAAAAAAGAGTTAAGGTAAACGAAAGACAAACATCTAGTGTCGATATGCTGTGGATTTGGTTGACTAAGAAGCTTCCTTCTCTTATTCGACTTTTATTTGGCCATGGCTTACGAATTGCAGAGAAATAATAAAGGAAAATTTACGAGGATTGGGAGTATTAGCAGAAGAGGGCAAGAGGAAACTGAAAAAGTAAAATCAAAAAGCTTATTCACCTCTAATTTCTTCATGTTCTTCAACTAAAGGGAGAGGATGAAAGAGAATTGTTGAAATCAGGGTTCACAAGATTGGAAAAGTGATTTTGAATTTTTCTCTAGAAATAGGAGAGATGAGAGTAATGATTAAGATTTTTGCATTTTCGTACTTTTTTATTTTTTTAATTTGCTTGGGTAATTGGACAATTTGGTTTAGTTAGAGTGAGACAAATCATAGTTGGAGGTAGAAAAGGAAATCGAAACCAAAACAATGCGTCTCCGGTAGAAAAATATGTATGTGTTAATGGAAAGTGAGAATGTGTCTGTAAACGTAAATTTCTCTTCGTTTAGACATATCATACAATATTAAATCTTAGCTTACTTTATGTTATTTCGATTTAAGTTATACAAATTTAGATTCAACTATACAAAATCCTAAATCACATGTTTTAAAATTGACAAACGACAACAATAAATACTCCATATGGCAGTATTCAAGTTTCTCACAAACGGATCTTGACTCGATATAATAGCATGGTGAACGGGAGTGAGTTACCAGTTTAGAAACTTTTAAATTTCTTCGTACATAAAAAGATACTTGTTGTTTGAAGCACACAAGTGATAAGATCGATGCCGCTTTTGGACCTTTATGTCTTTGACCATTAAAAAAATAGTTTGTCTTTTATTGAGAGAAATAAAACTTAGTTATTTTACATGGTCTTAGTTTAGTTTGGCTCTTAATTGTTGTTAGGTTTATAAATTAGTGAGATTTAATATTAGCCACAAGATTTTACTACAATGCATCCGGTGAAACAAAAATAAAATCACATAAACAAAATTAAAGAAAATTTCTAGGAAAACACTTATACAATCATATTAAAAGAAAACGATGGAAATAATCAAATTCATGAATTTGAGAAAATCAATAGTAATTAAAGAAGTAAGAAGGCGTAAAGAAAGCATTTTAGACAAATAAGTATAAATAAATCTTTTAATAAAAATTGAATTTCATGAACATACGCTTATGAATTGTAATTCAACAAAAGATAATTCATGTCACCAAAAAATGTAAGCTCTTTAAGAAATCATTCACAAACTTTCGTCAAAAAATGTCCAACAATTCCTTACATATAGCTGCCACGCTCTTGATATCCTTTGGTGATTTTCTCCTAAACCCTTATATTGCAGATGATTGTATATGCATGTGATATCCATGTATTTTTCACCTATTCACATTAAAACTAAAATCACAAAACACAAGTCAACAATCCAATTTCAAAACAAAATTTAAAAGGTAAAGCATATAAAAACAAACCAAAAGTTCTCATCTCTAAGTGTTTATCTAATTATAAACACCACCCATGATCCAAAAAGAAAGTCAAGTTCTAGATGAAATAATAGAGCTAAAGGTAAAACCTTTGGGCATAAATTGAACTACACCTATCTTGAATGCAATCAAAACTTAACTAAGGTTGAAAGTTCAAATCTTTCTCTACCTTGGTTTATTCTTAGCTCTTCGGAAACACAAAACTAGAGAAGAGAACAAGCAAGGTACAAGTTTTAACCTAGTGGAACCCTCACATCCATGTTAGTGAATGTCGAGGACAAGTAAACCAAGTCATGCTTAAACTGAAACCCTAGTTTCAGCACATCAATAGACACAAACATATCATTCAACAGCTCCCACACAGACGGAAGATGAATTGAAGTCAAGTCAATAAGGAAAACATCAGAGACACCATCCGAGTCATGACCGAGTCGACAAGAGACTTGTAGGAGAGTTACGATCAGGAACGAAGATGAGTTATATTGTTGGGGCTTCCACTACGCGTCTAAGGCGATCACTGAACGAGTGAAGGGACATTTTGGGCGAGTGAACTTGACCGAGTTAGTGGATTTTTTGTTTTCCAAACAACATAGATCTTTATGTCGGACGAAAGCTAGGATGTCGAGGCCGGACGTAAGCTAGGGTTTTGAAACAAGCTAGGATTTAGGGAAGTGGAGAGAATATGATGGAGCTATGATTTCAGAGTTAAAAAATAGCCGGAGATAAACAACAAAGCATTGAGATTTCGGCAGGGTTAGGGTTGTAGGTCTTCATCCACAAGAGAAAATGGATTTAGGCGGATTGGGGATTGTAGTTTAGGAAAATTTGGAAATTTTTTTTTATGTTTTAATGATGAAAAAAGTTTAGTTGGCTAAAAAAACAGAGTAACGAGAGAGAGAATCAGGTTGAAGGATAAACAAACAATGGATACAATAAACGTGTGTTGCAAGTAGGATGTGTCTTTTAGTATTATTAGAAAGCAAAAATGTGTCCTTAAGTGTGATTTTTTTCCAAATTATTTTGAAATCTTCTAAAATTCATTTCCATCAAAATAGCTCATAAATGGCAAATGTAATATATCAAATTTCATCTAAACTTCATATAATTTTCAACCTGTTTTTTCTCGAAAAGACTCTCATTCAAGTTATATGATACAAACATTGATTTTCGTATATGTATTTAATTACTCTTATGACATAATATCATTAATAGACAGTTCCTCATACAATATTTTTTTTTCTTGACAAAAACTTTAATTTTTTCTCATTTCAATAGTATTCTACCTAAACGATGTTAAATAGGTATATGCATTTTACATTAAAACATATTTACATATTATTACATCATAAGCAAAATAAAATCTGAAAGCTATTTTATTATAAGAAAGAATCCACGTATAATATATATATATATATATATATATATATTTATTTATTTAATATATATATATATATATATTTAATTTGAATTTAATATATAAATTCCAATTCAAAATTAAATATTACAAAACTAGGCTTATATACCTATACATATATTTTTGCAACTCAATAGAGACATTGAAATGTATAAGTTGGAAATGATAAACTTTTTTTGACTAAAATGATAATTTTCTTTAATGTTTGTGCGTTATTGGTAACAATTCATTGAGTTCAAAATCGCAAAATGCAGAAAGTTTATAGCTGAAGTGTACTACTACAAGTAGATTGAACCAAAAAGTGTATTACAAGTAGAAAACAGACACAACATCTCTCAAAGGTGGAAAACATAGAAAAGTACATAATCTATTTGTTTTTTGTTAATTTTCTTTCCAGATATTGACTAACTAATTTCTATTATCACCTCTAAACCTGAAACTTATTACGAAGTTACCCTTACATCTTTCACTAACTGACTCGTCTCTCCTTCTCTACTTGGATTGGATCCAAAACAAAATCGTCAGTTGCTTCTTTCTCTCTCTTCCAAACACAGTCATAGATGCCAGCAATGCCAGGCGTAGTCTCACTCAAAACGCCGGCAGATACGCCGCCGCTACGTGTAGCCGTGCCAGACACGCAACCTCCCCGATCCGAGCTCTCAAATCCCCCACGAACCCCGATGAAGAAGACCCCTTCCTCTACACCATCTCGATCCAAACCGTCACCTGGAAGATCCGCGAAAAAAGACTCACCGGGCGTCTCCTCCGCCGCCGTAGTAGACGTCGACGATCCATCTCTCGACAACCCAGATCTCGGCCCTTTCCTCCTCAAGCTAGCTCGCGACGCAATAGCTTCAGGTGAAGGTCCAAACAAAGCTTTAGACTACGCGATCCGCGCCACGAAGTCGTTCGAGCGATGTTGCGCCGCCGCTGCTCCGCCTATCCCCGGCGGAAGCGAAGGCGGACCTGTTCTTGATCTCGCTATGAGTCTCCACGTCCTCGCCGCTATTTACTGCAGTCTCGGCCGGTTCGATGAGGCAGTACCGCCGCTAGAGCGAGCCATCCAGGTTCCCGATCCGACACGTGGCCCCGACCACTCTCTTGCGGCGTTCTCCGGACATATGCAACTCGGTGATACCTTGTCGATGCTAGGTCAGATCGATAGATCCATCGCTTGCTACGAAGAGGGTCTCAAAATCCAGATCCAGACTCTAGGCGATACGGATCCGCGAGTTGGAGAAACTTGCAGGTTCTGCCTTTTCCTGATTATCCAATTGAACAACGTCACGTGGATAATGTCGGAATGTTTTTGAGTTTTGCTTATCCAATTAAACAACGCTACGTGGCTAAATAATTTTTTGTCAGGTACTTGGCAGAAGCTTATGTTCAGGCAATGCAGTTCAACAAAGCAGAAGAGTTATGTAAGAAAACACTAGAGATCCACCGTGCGCATAGTGAACCCGCTTCACTTGAGGAGGCAGCTGATAGGAGGCTGATGGCAATCATCTGTGAGGCTAAAGGAGACTACGAGAACGCACTCGAGCATCTTGTCCTCGCCAGTATGGCCATGATTGCGAGTGGGCAAGAATCTGAGGTTGCATCAATCGATGTCAGCATCGGGAACATCTACATGTCGCTTTGCCGGTTTGATGAAGCTGTCTTCTCCTACCAGAAGGCTCTCACTGTGTTCAAGTCCTCTAAAGGCGAGACTCATCCCACGGTAGCGTCAGTGTTTGTTAGATTGGCTGAGCTTTACCATAGGACAGGGAAACTTCGTGAGTCCAAGTCTTACTGTGAGAATGCGTTGAGGATATATAACAAGCCTGTGCCTGGGACTACTGTGGAGGAGATTGCTGGTGGGTTAACTGAGATCTCTGCGATTTATGAGTCTGTGGATGAACCTGAGGAAGCATTGAAGCTACTTCAGAAGTCGATGAAATTGCTCGAGGATAAACCAGGACAGCAGAGCGCAATTGCAGGTAATAGAATCGATTAAGACCATAGATGTTCTTCTAACTGGATTGAATTTGTGGGATTTTGGTCTCAGATTGAATGTCAAGTACTGATATTTGTGTTCTGAAGCATGTAATTGGCTTGAATAAAGTTGTTTGTGCGTTAGTAATATTGTAGAAGGCTCTTGGAAACACTATGTGATGTTTTTCATACACAAGTAGATTGTGATCAGACAAGAAAGCTATATTCGCTAACTTTGGTTTATATTGTTTGGCTCTGCAGGGTTAGAGGCACGGATGGGAGTAATGTATTACACGTTGGGAAGGTATGAGGAGGCGAGGAACGCGTTTGAGAGCGCTGTGGCAAAGCTGAGGGCAGCGGGTGAGAAGTCTGCCTTCTTCGGGGTTGTTTTAAACCAGATGGGACTGGCATGCGTTCAGCTTTTCAAGATTGATGAAGCTGGTGAGCTGTTTGAAGAAGCAAGAGGGATTCTCGAACAAGAACGTGGTTCATGCGATCAGGACACTCTCGGTGTTTACAGCAATCTGGCTGCTACGTACGATGCCATGGGAAGGTAATAAATAATGTCGCATGAAAACTATCTGACAGACATACCACTGATCATCTTTTTATCGTTTGTTAAAAAGCATTTTTGGGTATGGTTTTTGTTCAGTTGAGTCGGTTAAACCGGATTTAAAGTATTATGGGTACGGTTGTGGTTGGGTTTGATCAGGTTAAACCAGATGAGAAAAGATATTCATGTATTGTGATGGCTATGTAATTTTTGCAGGATAGAAGATGCGATTGAGATATTAGAGAAGGTTCTGAAGCTTAGAGAGGAGAAGCTAGGGACTGCGAATCCGGATTTTGAGGACGAGAAGAAGCGTTTGGCTGAGCTTTTAAAGGAAGCTGGGCGGTCGCGGAACTACAAAGCCAAGTCGCTACAGAACCTGATCGATCCAAACGCAAGACCTCCTAAGAAAGAGTCTTCTGCTAAGAAATGGTCCGGCCTCGGTTTCAAGTTCTGAGAACGGAACTATAACCATATTTATAATAAATCATTCACAAATATACATATAAAAATGTTATATTGTTTTATTTGATCTTTTTCTGTATTATAAATTTGAGGCTGATGAGTTAATTTCCTGTATAGTGTTATTATTTGAGTTTGGTGAAATACTGCCAAGTTGGTGAGCTGTTTGTTGGAGTTTTGAGAGTTTCGTTAGCACAATCCCCTTTTCGATAATTATATATTTGTATCAATGTTTGTGCTATTCTCGGTGTAATTATGTATTCTTTGGTGATTCACGTTGAAGTATCGATATTTGTAACTAACAAGTTTTGATTTTCAAATCAACTAGCTGTAACTTTCATAACAAACGCAGTATGAAACTTAATAGGGCAACTAGGCGCACACAATCTCTCAAATATATCTATCTTATTAAAGTAGAAGTACTTTAGGATTTTGTTTGGAAACATGGATAATAAGGATTGTTTGGATACATGGATAGCAGTATTAAAAATATTTTCTTTTATTTACAAATTTAGCCTTTGCATTTACAATAAATTAAGTACTTCATTTTTATATTTTTTTATTTACAAATTCTGGTACTGCATTTAAAATCAATTTAAATTAAATAATTACAATTCCAAAGTTTATCTAACCAAATCAATATTTATATATTGACAATTAAAAATTTTAGTATGTTGTTTCATTTCAAAATAAATTAAAAAAAAATAACAAGTTAATATATGAATAATACAATTACATCAAATTGCATCAAGTTATACGTTTTGAATATAATATTATGTATAAGTAAAAAAATATAATCAACATCTATATTATAATATAATATTTTATTATATATGTAAATAACAAAACATAAAAAATATACAAAGGATTTTTTTATAAAAACAACGATTTATAAGTTTATGTTGAACACAAGTTAAATCAAACAGCCGCGCAGGAGCGCGGGTCAAATTCTAGTTATTTTTAAGTTTTGACTTAAAAAAGTTCTCAACAAAAACAATAATCAAAATAATTTATTTAAAAAATAAAAAAAAATTATAGACTAGATATATAAAAGACTTTTTTGCTGAATAACTAATTTTAGAGTGAAAATTAAGTAAATAACAGTGATTTTAACATAATATAAAAACTACCATTTACACAATTATACATCCGGTTATACCTTTTCACTTTGCCATTACCCGGTAAAGATGTGCTCTAAGTGTCCATGTAGTCTATGTAATATATGGCAAATATGCTTAAAAATTATTTTACTGGAAATAAGTTATCCACGTCACACGTTTATTGGCCACATATATATGCACTAAATGTTCTATTCTATCTCATTGAAATAGTATAGTATATAACCCCACCTACAACACATACTACTAAACATTATCCAAACCACAACTCCTATATACTAAACCCTAAATCCCATTCTAAACCCAAACTCAAATATAAGCTATAATATATATTCCACATGAAGAACAAGGAGTCATCCACAAGTTTATTAACCCCATAAATATGCATTGAGTGTTTTATTCCATATCGTCGAAGAAGTATATTCTTAAAAATCTATTCACAATCCCTAAATACTAAATATTACCCAACCCCAACCATAAATACTAAACCCTAAATATAAATCCACCCTAAACCCAAATATCAACCATAAACCCAAATAGAATGGAACAAAATAAATAGTATAATACATATTGGAGAAATTATGAAATGCCTATACTTGTAACATAACACAATGGGAGTTAAATTATGCATACATCACTCAATTAATTACTACATATATAAACTTCATTTCTTAAACATGACAGAATGGAATAATGATGTCAACAGTAGAAAAACGATGATACAAAATAAATGAAGACTTTATTTTTCATGTACAATACATAGTATAGACCCTATACAAATAGTATAGAATAGTACATTGTCCATTCTATTTATATACATAAAGTTATAATATTGAAATTCTATATATAATATAAATGTAGATCATATCCCCACCTTCTCCCTAAATATTAAACTTTAAATCATATTCACTAAAACCCTAAACTCAAAAATAACATATAATATTTACTTATAATATTTTAAATAAAATACAAGGCTGAAAATAATATACTATATTTTGTAATATTAAACTATACTATACTATAATTTATTCTCACTAAATATAGTATGGACGGTAACTCATCTTCTACATACTCTTCTTTTTCTTGATACAACGACAAATATAGACTGGTCCACAATCGACACTTTCACCACTATTTTTGCATAATACTCTGGGATCTGAGATGGCACAAGCTCCATAACCAAAAACGAAGTATGAAAACAAGGGGATGAAGACAATCGCTTTTTGGTTTCTCTAGGACAGTTACCGATAACAAACACCATTGGAGGAAAAGATAACACAGAAATATTAGTTGCTAAAATATAAGCAAAAGAAGAGACACAGATATAAGTATTTGTCATAACAGAGTATCGATCTGTGAGGAGGAGAAAGAAAAAAAATAAAAGAAGTTAACTGGTTATTTACGAAGGGTATTTTGGCATATATTTCATATAATATGTTGAATATCGTGTTCAACTTTTTTTTAGTTAGATACCTAACTATAATTTGTTTTATAGCTATTAGATGCTCCCATATATAAATATAAATAAATAATAAAAAAATTATTGTTTCGAATAATATATTGAGGAATATTCTAATATATACCTAAAAACTTTTTGTCACCAAAATAGTTTTCAATGAGAAAAATGACAAAGTAGACTTTATCAAAAGTGTAATTATAAATTTATACTCCTTAGGTTAACTAATCTAGACTTAGGGTTTAGAGTTAATGGGTTCACACTCCCAAAACCCACCCCTTAATTCTAAGCTCTAAGTATAGATTACTTAATCCTATGGGCATAAGTGTATATTTACCTCTTTAATGAAATATTTTGATTATTTTGATCTAGCTATATTTGTGACAAAACATTTTTAGGGTTATCCTAAAGTATTTCTCAACTTAATATGATAAAAGAAAACGTAGTATGGTACACGAATCACGACACTACACGTAACTGAAGTAGCAATATTTGCAAAGTTTTGTTTTTTTTCTCTCACTTTTATAACAAGTTATGATTTCAAATCAAGTACTAAAATAGTTAGTAGGGGTGGACACATATCAAATATCTGGAGTTTTAGAGTATTCGTGATTTGATATGTTTTGTCCAAATAATCAATTATTTGATTCGATTTGATCCATAACCATTTATTTAATTCGATTTGATTTGTAACCATTTGGATATTCGGTGTTCGAATATTCAAATTTTAGGTTTTTAACCGGATATTCGATTCGATTTGTATAAATAAAACTAAAAACTAAATAATTAATTAAAAATCTAAAACAATATGAAATAATAATAATATTTTATTAACAGACAGATTTTTTTTTAATTTTTAAAATTCTAGTGACTAATATAATAACTTAAATTAAATAAAAATATTGTAAATTTATATAATATATAATATTTATATAATTATATAATTATATATATATATATATATATATATATATATATATTTAAATATGTATATATATATATGCATATAATAGATCGGATATGATCTGATATTTGTTCCTAAAATATTAATATTTGGGATTTATTTTGTTTCTTACAAATGTTTTTTTTTGTAAACTAGCTTCCATTCATTAATCTATTCAAAAAAAAAAGATACAAGCCTAGCTGACTTTAGTGTTTGACATGAACCCATTACCTACAAAGATAGTGATTGGGCTCTGCCTTTTAGGAATCTCAAACAAGAACTTAGTTATAAATCGTATAACCCAAGAGGTCCACGGTAGTTGAGATGTTTCAAGCAAGAAGACGAGAGTGGTACGAAGTATTCGATGACGGGATGTGATCAGCTATTGTTAGGTTTTTTTAGTTTTAACGATGATCAATCCAGATTTGCATCATCTTCGAAGAGAGATTAATGCTTATTCCCCTGATACTTTGAATCTTGTTTCGTATTTGGCAATCAATGAAAGCAAATAAGGTGTAGATAGATCGGAAAGTTTTCGTGTTCAAGTGACCGTTGCGTTCATTCCAGAGCTAGTATAGAGTTGATTGCCAAGAGAGTAGCGAGAGAAACCTAGTAGATCTTTCCGTTGGGAGGGTCTGCATCTGAGCAATAGAATCAGTCCGTTGGGAGGGTCTCGGATGTATTCGATTGTGTGTTGCAACCAGAGACTAGAACCCGAGCTGAAGTGGCATTCAAAAAATATGTGATTTTGTGATTCGGCAGCGCTATTGCAGAGCAAACAAAGATGATTGACCTTAATTCCCCAAGAGAGTAACCTATCTCTTGTTGGACATCTATCTAGAGTGACAAGCCAAGCATGGAATCAGTGTCTTGGAATGCCATGGGAGAACCAAATGGCAGAAGTCCAACCATGTTTTGTAATCAAACCGCGAAGGTAAGTGTATATCTCTCCCGTCGAGTACTTTGCTGAGACTTTTCCTTGAATTTCCCATTCATAGTAGTCTTGATTCTCTGACAGCTCATTGGTAGTTAGGTGTGTGTGTAGTTGTAACATAGCTTCTGACCTTGCAGGAGGGAGACACTAGTTCCCATTATTATAGAGAGAAGCTACTGTTGCATTTCGTGGGATCCCAAAGCTTGACACAGATGATGCTTGTAGGGCAGCAATGCAACCTTCTGGAGCCCAATTGTCAAACCAAAAACGTGCAGAGTGGTCATTCTCCAGCCTAAGCTTGATTGAGGGATAGACTAGGGTCCGAAGCTTGATCATCTTATTTTTGAGATAAGAATTTGATTGATGTAGCTTTATGGACCAGTAATTATGGAGTGAACCTTTGAGAATTACTTCTTTGAAATAAGAAGTCATACTGAATCCTCTCTGAAGAACAACAACCATACTAATCTCAGGTTCAACGCCTTGTTCCAAGTAAGTAGATCCTTCACACCCAGTCCTTCTTGCGGTTTGGTTAAAGTGACTGTATCCTAAGCAACTCTCGAATTGTGATGTCCTTCTAAGCTTCCTTTCCACAGAAACATAATACAGAGAGAGTTTATTTTCTTAATGCAGGCTTTTGGCAGTATGAATGTTGAGCACCAGAAAGTATTGATTCATGCGATTACAGTATTGATGAGGAGAAGTCTCCCTGCGAAAGAGAGTTTTCACAGAACATGCCAAAAATCTTGACTTAATTTGGTGGATCAATGGTTGACAGTTAGGCAGTGAGAGTTTTTGCGAGTTTAGAGGAACTCCTAGATATCTGAATGGCAAAGTTCCACACACTATTCCCGTTGAGCCTGAATAGTTGATAGCTCTTGATGTGTTAGACAAGAGGCATCAAAGCTTGCTTTTTTTTTGAAAGCTTACTGCTAAACCAGATTGCCGCTCAAATTGTTTGAGGACTTGAAACACATTCTGAGCCGAATCCAAATAACCATCAATGAAAATGAGAAGGTCATCAACAAATTAAAGGTGAGTCTGTTTCATAGCGCCACATTTAGAATGATATTTGATCTTCTTCGGAGCCGTCGCTTTGTTAGCATCATAGATAAGCAATTCATAGCAATAACAAAAAGATAAGGAGATAAAGGATCTCCCTGCTTTATCCCTCTATTTCCTTTGAAGAATCCATTTACTTTACTATTATAACCAACCATGAAACTTGTTGTGCATATACACACTTTCAACAACGAGATAAAATGGGGAGGAATAAGGAGGCCTTCAAGACATGAGAATATAAAATCCCAGGAAAGAGTATCAAAAGCCTTAGCGATATCCACTTTGATGGTAATCCTCTTTGGTTATTTATTTTTGTGATAACCATTTATCAGCTCACTAGCTAGTGAGGTATTTTCTACTCAGAAGGCGGTTTTTCACGAAAGCGGTATGACTTGGAAGGATCAAATCTGGTAGCTGAGGTTTGATGCTAGCAACCAAAAGACGTGAGACTACTTTGTACATTGTGTTTAGGCAAGAGATTGGCCTAAAATATGTGACTTTGTTGGTGCCAGGGAATTTGGGGATGAGTGATAGAATGCTTGCATTTGCAGCTGCTGGAAAAAAGGAGGAGGTGAAGAACTGCTTTATAGTCACTACAACTTCAACACCAATAGTTTCCCAAGACGATTTGAAGAAGACAGAAGTTAAAGCGTCTAGGACCAGAGCCTTGTTTGGGTTGAGCTTGAAGAACAAAGATTTTATTTCCTCTGCTGAAGGCATAAGAAGCATTGCTTGGGATTGGTGTGACGAGACTCTGAAGTTAGTAAGAAGAGTTATCCAAGTGGGATGTGTGAATGTTACAGGTGCACAATGATTTGTAGGTCGAAGAACTGATTGGAAATGAGAGACTGCCAAGAGACTCATCTCCAAAGGATCCATAACAAGCGTCCCTGCTTCAGTAATAAAACACCGAATGGCTTTGCAACTTCCTTTGACTTGACAAATGCGGTGGAAGTATGTTGTATTTAGGTCTCCTTCTCTTAACCAGATGATTCTATACTTTTGTCTGAAATGACTTTCTTCTATTTCCATGAGGAAGGTCCAACGCTGGTGTAGATCCCTCTCTTCCTGAAAGGTTTGTTAAGTTGGCGTTTGAAAGGCTTGAACCTGCACAATTTGTAACAAACGGTAAGTTTCACTCACTCATTCTTGAATTTTTGAAATTTTTTCTCTGTTTAGTAATTTAAGATCTCTCTTTGTGACTTTTAACTTCCAGCAAAGTTGGGTAAGTGTGATACAGTTACTTCCGGCCCGAGTCCAAGCGTCAAGAACCACCTCGGCAAAATTTGGATGTTTGGTTTGGTAGTTTTGGAACTTAAAAGGTTGGGTTCCGGCTTAGGTAGTTGAACAACTAGGTCTACAAGGCAAGGAGTATGATCAGATATTGTGGGTGGGAGATAGATGGCTATGGCATGAGGGTGTTTAGAAATGGTATTGTAGTTGACCACTAGCCTGTCTAACTTTTTGGCTATGGGAAAGATTGGTCGCTTGTTGGACCAAGTGTGGCAAGTTACATGGTAACGAAGATCAAATAAGCCAGTCTGAAGTAAGCAATCTTGAAACTGATACATTTGGTTATCTTGAACAGAGACATAAGGATTTGAGTGCTGTTGAGGCTCAATTATTTGGTTGAAATCTCCTCCCACCACTCATTGGATGTCGTCCAAGTTGAAAGTTGTTGACAAGTGTATTAGGTCAGCGCGTTCTACATAGATGTTTGAGGCATACACAGCCGTGTAGTATATAGGATCCTGATCGGCAGAGATAGGACACACGTGATGCTTTGCCTACTTTGATGTACCACAAAAAGCTTGAGTGTGTCTTTCCAAATTAGAATTATCCTTCCATCTTCATCAGAATTGTGGTTAGAAGCATAGTTCCAGCCATGGCAAAGAGTGGACATAAGAGGAGGAAGAGAAAGTTCTTTAATATGTGATTCCAAAATGACACCAAAAAGTGGCTTATGAAAATGAAGCCATCTAGAGAAAGACTGATGTTTATCCAGGTCATTTAGGTCTCGGATGTTCCAAAAAAGATTTTTACACTCATAGGAAGGTTGAGAGGGATCCCCAAATTTAAGAAGGGGATCAAGTGAATGAGAGTTAGAAAAACAGGAATGAGACCGTTGAGAGGTGGTTTCTTTTGTTAGAGAGAGAGGGGACTCAAAAGATTTATCTTTGGGAATAAAAACAAGAGATTTAACAGGGTCATTTGGTAGATAAGCAAAAGGATTAGGGTTTAGAGAAAGAGAAGGAGAAAAGGTAGGGGATGAGCGCGACCTTTTTAAGGAAGGGCGAGGGATAAAGTCTGGAGAGTTTTGTGTTTGGGGTTATATAAAATTTAGGTACGGGAGAAGACAGAGAGGTAGTATCAGGGAGAGATGAGTTAAAAGCAAGAGCAGACACGTCAATCTCCATATGCTCCTGAGTTGAGTAATAAGAGACGAGGATGGATCAGTGGAAGGTACCAACCGACCAGAGCTGTCAGGTTGGCTAGATGGAGGTTTGAATTGAGATGTTGAATGATCACCGGTAGCTGTTTCTTTTTTCTTTTTTGTGTAGACTTTGCTCTGATTCTTCTTTGGTGTCTTCTGAGATGGTGGCGCAGGTGCTGGAGGAGTATACTGGAGACAGTTTTTGACAATGTGTCCTAACTCGTGGCAGTGCGAACAAGTAGAAGGTGTCCATGGATAGTGGACCAAGACTTCGACGACCTCTCCACTTTGACGCTGAAATACAAAATCTGTTATTAGAACCCTAAGCCTCCCTGAAGGAGAAAAGGAGACATGTGCCAGCGTTGTTAGTTTGAAGAGTGAGTATGGGAGGAGTGTTTGCAGGATTGGTTTGGGGAGGAGGAAGAGAGGAACTTGAAGCTTTGTTAGTTTGAAGAGTGAGTATTTAGGTGGAAGGATAGTATAGTTTTGGTTTGATTCACTGACTGAGGGTAGGTTTTCAAGAGCAATGGATTTTCCATATTCAGAATCTTGAATGGCTGATTTTTAGATCCCTTTTCAGAGTCAGTTGATTTGGGAGCAATAGCAGCCATAGTTTGTTGACTTGCTGATGAAAATAAAATCTTCAACGCATTAGTTGAAGATTGAGACAAAACCAAAATTCCACGAGAAGCAGACTTCAGAACAATTGGAGTTTTATTAAAGGCTAGAGGAGGATTAGCTAAAAGAGGGCAAACATGAGGGGAGAGAGGCAAGCATGGGCCAGGGGGGTCACAAGGGATTGGAAGAGGTAGAGGGGGTACCGGCGGAGTGCGACAGATGGCTTGGGACGGAAGCACGAGCAAGAACTTTCCAAGAGTTGAGCATGAGTGTGTGAGAGAGGTTTTGGCTTTTTTTCTTCTTACAGATGTTGCATATTAATATTTGATTTGCTTCGTAGATTATACATATCCGGAGTTTTCATTTCGAGTTTAAAACGTATAACGAATCAAATTAAATTTACAGATATTTTGCGAAGCCCAAATACTAAGTGTAACTTGCATACCAAATGCAGTTTGAAACTTAAAGAAAAACTTAATATCGTACACGAGTCACGACAAAAAAAGGTTAATATGGTACATGAATCACGACACTCCACTAAACATTCTTACATTAGAAACAAGGATTCTTTCGTAAACTACATATTAAATTAATTGTTTACTGTTTTGATTGTTTATCCAATTACTCATAAGAATACATAAAATCTAGGGATAATTTGAAAAATATCCTATTGTTGATTTGAAATTTGTAATATATACCTTTAGTTTTTATTTTTGAAAATTACACTTTTTTAGATATGAAAGACCTTTTTAATCTTAATTTAATATGAAACTGAATTTTTTTTTAAAAAAAATTGAATTCAAATATTTTTTTTCAAAATAATCATATATTTGAGATAATAACATGTCAATGATTTAATATAGCAAATAAATAAATTTCTGAAATAATTTAAAATCTATATAAACAGTTTACACAATTATGTTGCAAACACAGATTTTATTCATCACATACGATTAAGAACTGATGTTTTACAAAGTTAATAAAACAAAAAAAGCACGTCTCCAAAGAAATTTTAAGATTTATATATAACTATATCATCTTTATTTAGAGTGTTGTCATAATGTTTTTGTGGAGTTCATAAAGACTACCTGTTTTTTTTCTGAAAAGAGTACAATACCAACCATTAGTAACTTAGTGGGTGCTATAAATATATGAACAAATTGATAACATATTTGTATACATGGATGTTGTGGTGTTATGACAAATCATTTTTTAAAGGTTCAAAATGTTGTAAGAAAAACATTATGCTTCAGGTTCAGGTCGTTCAGTGGTAGCTTTCGATTCTTGGTGATTATTCATATTTATTTAGTCCTTAAACCAGATTTTATTGGATCTAGTGCGTCTTCTACGATTGCATATGCGATTGTTTTAGAATTTATCACTTCTAAAGTTGAAATCTCATAAAAGCAGTTAGAATAACAAATATGTAAAGACACAAAATAGAGAACTAGAAAAAGGAAAAAATATACAACATAAAATGAAAAACCAATGAAAGATATTACAGAAAGTAGAAAAAATGTTTCAAACATGGTTCACAAAAATGGAGAACTAAAAGAAATAGAAAGAAAATATGAGGAATAAGACGTTTATTTTATTTTTTGAAAAATAAATTATAAGATATGTTTTAGAAAGATATTGTGTAGATCTAGTTGTATTGTTTTAAAAAAAATCTCGTTAATTCAAATATTTGAATAATATTGTGACAAATTATATTACAATAATTTAAAATATTTAGATTGGATAGTTTAGTCAATTTACATATACAAAAATGTAGTTTTCAAAAAAATTATATAATGGTGTAGTTTTAAAATTAAAATTTCGTAGAAATGTATGTTTCCAAGATTTCCCTAAAATCTATGTTATTAAAATAGAATTATCCCAAAAGTTATTTAAAAAAGCAATAGTTGGACGATTATATTTAACTAGTCTTCCTATATTTTTGACATACCATATCCTCTTTTTGTTTTTTTTTGTATATTTGACGTTTTAGAATTATGCACATACATTAAAAAATATTTTTTTTTATTTTCTAAACCAAAACGTCATTGATTATTTATTTAACCATAATTCAACTAATAATAAAATAGAAGATATAATATCATTGACCATCTAATATTAATTATTAATAAATTTTATATAGAAAAATTAAAACATCAAATAATTTGAAATAAAGAATTTTTTTTAAAACATCAAATATAAAAAAAAACAGAAGGAGTATTATGCCATGAATTAACCCGGGTCTCTTAAGGTGGGGTTCTTAACGTAAAATTTGTCTTTTTAATTTTTTTTTTTTTACATTTTTCCTGCTAAGAGACGGTTCTTATGGTTCTTATGGTAGAGACGGTGCTTAAGTTTTTTTAGTTAAAAGCTAAGATACGTTTCTTAGAAAAACTAAGAACTCCACCTTAGGAGACCCGATTAATCCTGCTCTTAGTTATTATTAAGGTAGGTCTCTTAAATGTATAATCTATCTTCACGTAATCGTTGTGTTCCACCACATATAATGGGACCCATTAGCTTCAGAAATTGACATATAACGCATCTTACATAACAACTTTAATAAGTAACCATCCATAGCAAATTATTTTATAGGGATAATTTGAAGAATCCTCTGTTAATAGTTTAAAATGTGAGTACTACATTTTTTTTTGAAAACTACACTTTATTAAATGTGAAAAGACATTTTATCTATATCAACAATTTGAACAAATAAAATATAAATTTGAAATCAGTAATGTTATTATTATTTAAAATATTTATGCTTAAGATTAATCTATGTTGAAATAAATGTCTTATTTTACTATTTAGAATTTTAAATAACAATGATACTATGAAAAAACAACTACGAAGTGTTTATAATTTTGTCATAAATGCTTTTTAACTTTCTAACATGTTAGATTAAAAAATTGCCCTACACCATCATTTTGCTACAGAAGAAAAGTCGAAGAAAAGTCACATAAGTTTTTTTTCAAAACGTCACGTCATTCCCTCCAAATATTTCATTCTCGTGACAAATATTATCTATTAAGAAAATTTTAAATGAATAATAGAAAACGAGAATTTTCAAAATCGAATTACAATCAAGGACATGGGTTAAGAATTAACAAGCCTGAGACCACGAAAACTAGAGAAAAAAAAATTGTTTTGCAGAAAAATAAAGTAAAAGATTACGAGAAGAAGATGCACGATGCAACGCTTGTACTCTTTTTTTTTTTTTCTTTTTTAAAAATATAAAAGTTTAAGATATATTTAAAAGATAGTGTAGATTTTCTAAAAAAAGAAGATATAATGTAGATATTATTAAGAATGAAACATTTTTTGTTGAAACTGTTAATTAAATACTAAATAAATTATGGTGATGAAATTTTTTGATAATAATATTAAATATTGGATAATTTAGTAAATTTACAAATACCAAAGTGTATTTTTCAAAAACCATAAATAGTAGAGTAATTTTCAAACCAAAATCTCATAGAAATATATTTGTTCAAATTTTCTCTATTTTCTAAGATATTCTTATATATTTATTCTAAAATTGTATTTAAACCAGATTTTGCAATATTTTTATTTTGAATATGACTTATAATTTAGTTTAATCATAAAAAACTGTATAATTTTATTTTTATATTATTTTAAATACTTAAATATTTTAATTAATATTTAAATATTTTTTATTAAGTAAAATATTCGTCTACATAATAAAATAATGTAATAATGTAATTACCGTTGGTCTAAATGGATAACACTAATAGAATCTGTAACTTATTTAATCATATCCAAACTGTATAATTTTATTTTAATATTAAATATTAAATAATTTTATAATTAGTATTTAAAATTTTGATATTAATTAAAATATATTTATATATTTCGAGTCCAAGTTCAGGTTGAGCATTGGATTTTTGTTGGGTGCGGATAGGTTCATTTCGGCTCCGGATTATTCGGATCCTAAACATTTAGACCTAATTAGGTATTTGAAAACTTTCAGTTTGGGTTTAGGTTGATTCCTTAGGGATTCATGTCTATTATTCAACTACCGGTAAAATACTTGTAAATTTTTGGTACATAATCTACCCGGATCAGTTCTGATATTATGACTTGAAATACCCGAAAACCCAAAAATTAACTTACATACAAATATACCTAAAAACTCAAACAAATACAAAAACAATTCAAATATCCTAAAAGACTCAATATTTCACCTGAAATCTGACCGAGATATTAAAAAATATATAAACTTTTATATGAATACCCAAAATATAATTTTAAAAATTGGAAATTATACCTGAAATCCAAAATTATAACCAAAAACACAAATCTGAAAATTAAAAATTATTCCTAATACCAAAAAAATATCCGAAATACCCAAATATATCTAACATACACAAAATATTTCGGATAATTTGGATATCCGATCAGATCTCGGGCCGAACCTAGACTCGGCAGAGACTAGAGGGTCCAAAAGAATACCAAATATGTACTTTTTCCTGGACCCAGACGAAATCCGAAGCTATATTCTTCGGTTGGTTTCGGTTTATTTTTTTGGGTTTGGATAAAATTTCAAGCCTAAGAAAGAGTTACATAAGAGCGTACATACAAAATCTAAAATAAACTAATTAATAAATTATATAAATTTTTTAAATTATCCTCTTCAATATCATATGAATTTGTAATATATTAATGTACAACAATCACCAAATACTATTTCATATCAAAATTTGTTTATAGTACAAAACACATGTGCTTTCGAAGTGCAGTTCAAAATCTAGTATAATTATAAAATCAAAAGGAAATGGGCTAAACAATCTGTTTATAAACTGAAAATGAAAAATTAAATGAGAGCAAAAATTCTAAGGAGTTAGTTAGAGACAAAAAGAATGATACTCCAATCATTTCATATTATATAATACGTTAGAAAGACTATTGTGTCTCAAATTATAAGATGTTTTGAGATTTAAGTTTAACTTTAACTTTATTAAAAAATATTTTAACCAATTATAAAAATAATTGTAAAATATAATTGGTTGTATCATTTTTAAAATATATTTTCAATGATGCTTTTTATAGAAAGGTAAATTTCTTAATCTTGGAACATTTAAACATAATATCATATATTATGAACCAGAGGGCGTATATATATGTTATTGGAATGTTTGTTTTTGTGATCATTTTTGGCTCTCTATATTTTCCTTTTGTTCTTTATCTTAATCAAACACTTTTTATTGACTTAAGTAGAGCTTTGGGTATTAAAAACACATTTTTACTTAACACACTTTCCTCCTTTTGAGAATATTCACTGTCTTTTCATCTGATTCCTAATTATCTTCTAGGATTTATTCTTATCAACAGTTCTCTCTATTAGTAAGCTTTTCCTCGATCTTGAGATTTTCACGTGTTTTCAAAAGAGATTTGCTTTATTAGTTTTCTATTGGTTCAGTACTAAGTAGATTTGGAGCTTTACGTTTCCTTAAGCATCAATGCCAAAAGATGTTGGATTTGATCATGGATACGCGAAGGAATAGCAACTGTATGATAGATTTGGTTGACATCTTCAATATGGGTGTACATACTTTCGATATGTGGTCGATCATCCTGGGTTATGATGATTATATTCAACATCTATTTATATGGGTTCTAATGGGGAACATTCTGATTCCATTGCACCATTGAAGCTATTACGGCTTTGGGTGAGTTCGCTGGTCAAGTAGAGGAATGTGCTTTTTGATCAAGAGAAAGTGCAAACTAAGGATTATATGTGAGTTAATGTCAAGTTTGATGTTTCAAAACCCTAAAAAGAGCTAAGAAAGTATACTCAACCATGTGGTGAAGTCATCATGGCGATATGATTCAAAAAGGCGATACACCTTCCAAAGATTCACCCATGAGCAAGCTCTATTCCATGCATGAAAAATGATTAAAAGAGGGGATGGAAAAGATTTAGGGTCTCCATCAGTCTCTTAGAAGAAATAAGTTATTCCAACTTTGGAGTGGTTTAATCCGCTTTGTGGGGTAGTAGATGAGAATCAGATTGACATCAACCCTTCAACAGATCGTCCTAAGATAGCCAAGGAAGTACTGAATGGGATTCGTCAATACTTACTAGTGGCAAATGGACAAGAGAAGATTGTTAGAGAAGAAAGAAGAAAGAAGAAAGAAATCTTTCACAAATTGGAGAATGATCCAATGGGGCACAAAACTTTGTTGTGACTAGAATCATTTCTCAAGGTTACTAAGAAAACTGGATAAAGAGAAAGGAGTTGTTTTTGACTTCAATGCTCAAGCGAACTCATGCAAACCTACATAGAAATAGATGAGCGTGCAATTGAAACAGGTTAAAGGATGCTCCTCTCAGGAAAAAAAATGTTTTATTTCAGGAGGAAACCATGGCTGTTTTAGACTCAGCTCAGTCTGCTTTATTTAAGGATGGTTCAACAGGGTGAAGTACGGGTCTCTATGAGATTAACACTGGTGCTTCTGGGACCAATCTTAAGAAACCTAAGGCCAGAAAACATGCATGAATCTTCAAAAGAAAAGCAAACGGTAAAGACATTGCAAAAGGAGTGGCAGAAGTTGGGTATCAGATAGGAGAAGGTGTGGTCTCAGAATCTAAAAGGAATGCACAAGATGATGTTGAGCCATCTAAAAGCTCTTCAAGGTTTAAAAAACCACTAGATTTTAACACGCGATTTGAAAGCGCAAATATTTTCTGTTGATCATTTTGATAAAAATATGTATGAAGCTGTAAAATTTTATTCGAACATAAATAATTTTAAAGTTACTTTTTATATTCGACATAGATCCATGGTCGAACAAATAGATTCAAAGATGCGTATATAACTTGTATATAATATATGTTAACATATATAACTTGCTAATATTATTACAATGGGCGATGCTAAGCTTAAATTGGCAGCCTTTAGGTTGTGCAAAAGATTTGGTGATTTCAAGATTACGAAAATTGAGACACGATCATTTCCTCAAAAAATTGTTTTTGATGGAAACAAAAAACTGTAGGGATGTTTGGTTGATCTTTAGGTGTGGCTTGGCTACGTAAGGATCATGACAGTCAACCCTATCAAATTTAGTGGTGGTTTAGCTCTTCTGTATAAAACCTTTGTGAATATTTCCTTTAAGTTCATACATAAGCGTCTCATTCACATTGGTGTACAGTTTGGAAAAGACTCTTTCTTCATCTCATGTGTATATGGGAAACAACACTACAAGAAAACGTGGACATAGTGACTACGCGTTACGACTACAATACTGTCGTCGTAATTTTACATCAACATTACAACATCACTACGAAAAAATAAAAAAGCATCATAAAATAGACGTAAACTTACATTGAAATTTATTTGTCGTAAGTTTACGACCTTTTTACAACGATGTTTACATCTCGTCATAAAGTAGTTGTTACTTTATGACTAAATTACATCAAAAACTTTGTATCTAATTAATGACTAAATTACGAGAAGTATAAAAGGTTGGTAAGAAAGTGTGATAAATGTTTGTATGTATGGTTGGTTGAAATGGTGGTAATGTAGTTTTTAATTCGTAGTAAAGTTTATGATGAAGTAAATTCATTAAAACATTTCCACCTATAAAATTCAAAATTTTCCTATAAATATTTTCTCCTCTCACATTCTAAAGATGCACAAAATAAAAGAAAAGAGTTGAAAATGTCTCACGGTGGCAATACCTATGAGCTCCAGAGTTGGATGTATGCACATAAAAATTCTGCGAGAATAGTGACAAACGAATTACTCAATGAGGCAGAGATATTCATGTACCACACAGGAAACATACCTCTCACGCAGGAAATTGGTAAAATTTTATGTCCATGTCGTAAGTTTAAGAATACTAAGTTTTCTCGTAGTGAAACGGTTTGGAAACATTTAGTAAATAGATGATTTACCCCGCATTACTACATTTGGTTTCACCATAGAGAGGGTGATAGTATGAATGAAGCTAGTAGTAGTACTCACTTTGAAGATGGTCGTAATAGGGAAGAACCGAGTCATTTGCATTCTGAAAGTAGTTACCCTCAGGAGGATCAAGTTGTTGATCATAATAGGATACATGATATGGTTACAAATGCAATTTCGCGAAACAACCTCAGTAGTTGCTACAGAAGTAAAAAATGTAGAGGAACCTAAATTGGATGCAAAAAGTTTTATGAAGTGCTAGAGACAGCTAATCAGCCAATTTATGAAGGTTGTAGAGAAAATATTTGTAAATTGTCATTGGCAGTTAGGATGATGAATATGAATACTAATCATAACTTACCTGGGTTGTTAAGAGAGTATTAACCTGAAGATAATTTGTTTTCTGAATCCTATGAGATTTAGAAACTTGTTCATAGTCTTAGTTTACCTTCAGAGATGATAGATGTGTGTATAGGCAATTGTATGATCTACTGAAGGAAAGATGCAGAATTGATGGAGTGTCGATTTTTCAAGAAGTCACTATATAAACCGCAAGGACGTGGGCAAAATAGGGTACCGTACCAGCATATGTGGTACTTACCTATTACTGATATGCTGAAGAGATTTTATCAATCTCAAAAACTGGAGCAGCGATGAGATGACATGCAGACCATACTCAGAAGGAAGACGAGATCAATCATCCATGATGCAAAAGCATGTAAATCCTTGAATTCGTTACACCTTGATTTTGCAAGCAACATTCACAATATTTATCTTCGGCTATTCACAGATGGATTTAGTCCTTTTGGAATGTCTAGAAGACAATACTCGCTTTGGCCAGTCATCCTGACGCCATACAACCTTCCACCCGAGATGTGTATGGAAAGGGAATTTCTTTTCATGAGTATATTGGTAATTGGTCCTAAGCATCCGAAGTGGTCCTTCGATTTGTACAACCTTTGATAGAAGAACTGAATGAATTGTGGTAAACAAAGGTGCAATCATATGATTGTTCCACGAGAATAAATTTTACAATGCGAGCAGTTCTTCTGTGCACCATCAGTGACTTTCTTGCATATGAGATATTATAAGGTTAGACGACACAAAGGAGGCTAGCTTGTCCTTATTGTATGGAAAACATAGGCGCATCTCAAATGAAGTATGGTAAGAATACGTCTTGGTTTGATTTTCATGGGAGATTTCTTCTCATTAACCATCTGTACCAAAGGAAAAAGATATTTTTCAGGTCAAAAGTGGTTGTACGGAACATCGCTCCGCCATATTTATATGGAGAGGAAATCGAGAAGGATATTGATTATTATGGTGCACAAGAAACGGTCCTCAAAGGGGGTAATTGGTATACTCATGAAAATATGGCTGATGATTACGGGACACAACATAATTGGCACAAGAAGAATATATTTTGGTAACTTCCATACTGGAATGATCTACTTATGTGACACAATCTTGATGTGATGCATATAGAGAAGAAATTATTTGACAATATCATCAATACATTACTTAACGTCCCCGAGAATAAAAAAGATAACAAGAACTCAAGGTTGAACTTGCCTTCATTATGTTATAGGAGTGAGCTGCATATTAAAAACAAACAGAAAATTCTGGTTCCCATTTTCAGATTGTCAGCAGAAGAAAAGGCGTCGTTGTTCAAGTGGGTGACATCAGATGTGAAGCTTTTTAATGGGTACGTTCCAAATCTATCAAGATGTATTGAGCAGGAGCAAAGATTTTCAGGAATGAAGAGTCACGACTTTCTTGTGTTTATGCAACGATTACTACCATTTGCATTTGCGGAGTTGATTCCAAAAAATGTTCATGAAACACTTATAAGTAACAAACTTACTTCGTGTACAACTTATTGATTGGATATTGTTATTTTTTTTAATTCCTTGTATAATATTTGCTGGCACTGGATTTTTTTTTCCAGAGATCTTAGCACGCGTACCTTAACTGAAGATGTCACCAGACAACTTGATGAGAATATCTTGATCTTAATGTGCAATTTGAAGAAAATTTTCCCTCCCGTCATTTCTTTGACGTCATGGAACATCTATTTGTCCACATCCTGTATTAGGCATTGCTTCGTGAATCTGTTCATAACAGATGAATGTATCTTTACGAGCGATCCATGAAACATTTGAAAGGGAAATCAAAAAATCTTGCAAGGGTGGAATGTTCAATAGTTTCTGGGAGTTTAACTAAGGAAACATCTCACTTCTGGTCTTATTACTTTGGGTCACAAGTCCAGACACGGAAAAGACCTCTGAGCAGATATGATAATGGTGGTATTATGCCGACATATGTTGTACCAGATGTTCAAGACATATTATGTCAGATTGGACGTCTAGGTCGGAAACTGAAAGAAGTTTGGTGGTCGAGTACAAAAGACGCTCACAGTGCCCACACATATGTACTTCTTAACTGCGAGGAGATGAAGTCATTTGAAAGGTAATTAAATTTATTTCTGGTATGAAATTTTACCATGTATATAATAATTTCAATACTTAATTAGTGATTATTTGTAAAACCAGCGAGTTCATTGCCCAGGGTAAATAAATTATACTAGGAAATCAACTAATGAGCTCAACAAAAGGAAAGAGGGACACTTCCTGAAGTGATTAAAAACGAGGTATATATCATGATATAATTATTTATGTTAGTAATTTTATTATAAATTAAAAGTTAATTAAGTTATATATAAATTACAGGTTGATTATGATGATTCATTATATCCTCCGTAATTTCACGAATTGATATAAAGTATGGTCTGTAAGGTCACCACAACACCTATGTATTTCACACGAGGTTACACTTTTAACACTTACTAGTATGGAAGTTGTCTAGCAACGGTGAACTATGGAATATGTGTGAAAGGTGAAACAAATTTCTATGGGATCTTAAAAGAGATCATCGAAGTGGAATTCCCCGGTTTAATGAAGATGAAATGCATCCTCTTCAAATGTGACTGGTTCGACCCCACCGTCAATAAAGGTGTTCGGTATAGCAAGTTTGGAGTTGTGGATATCAATGTTGTATGGAGGTACAACAAATTTGAACCCTACATATTGGCATTTCAAGCAGAGAAATTTTTTTTATTACATATCTGAGGATCATACAATCTAAAATACCTTGGTTAGCTGCTATAAAAGTTACACCGCGGGGCCGAGTAATGGATGATGAACAACCGCCTTTGCAAGAAGATTCCGTAAATGAAGTGGAAGTACCTGAACAACCTACAGAGGAAATCTTACTTGTTTATCCGCTAAACCCGGGATATGAATATCTTTCAGACGATATAGCGCACAAAGGCAACAAAGATGAATTTGAATAAAGTGATGATATAGTGATGACCCAAGTGATGGTTCTGGTGATGAGTGAATTTCATTATGTCATATTTATTAATCATGTTAGAACGTTTTTTTCCATTATATTGTTAGACTCACTGTCTTGAATTATCTTTTTTAATATGTAACAAATCATCGATTAAAAATAGAATTTCATTTGGAAACAAATTATTAGATGTTTGTGTTTGGGGTTTAGAAGTTAAAGAAAAGTATATATAACTTAGAATTTATGGGTTTGAGGCTTTGATTTTAAGGTATAAACCCAATTTGTCATAAGTAAGTTGTTAAAATTGCACGGGTCATCTCTAATTCGTCGTAAACTTTAAAACACGAGTCATCCCTATTTCATCGTAAATGGTCGTCCCTAATTTGTCGAAATAATAAAACACAGGTCGTCCTTAATTCATCGTAATCACTAAAACGCGGGTCTTCCTTAATTCCTCGTAATCCTTAAAAACACGCATCGTCCAAAGTCATCGTAACTTTACTACTACATTACAATGAATCCAAAATCCCTATATATAGTCGAACCACCGATCCCATTCTGTTGCTCCTTCGTCTCTCTCTCTCTCTCTCTCTCTCTCTCTCTCTCTCTCTCTCTCTCCCTCTCTCTCTCTCTCTCTCTCTCTCTCTCTCTCTCTCTCTCTCTCTCTCTCTCTCTCTCTCTCTCTCTCTCTCTCTCTCTCTCTTTCTCTCTCTCTTTCTCTCTCTCTCTCTAGCATCCTCTGCCTTCTCTCTAATGTATGTTTTTTTGGTTTATTTTTAGGGGGTTAGCTTAGGATGGAATTAGAATAGATTTGGAATTAGTTTTAGGTATGAAATTAGCTTAGGAATAAAATTAGATTAATATTTAATAATGGACTAAATTGTTTTAAATCATAGTTTCAATTTGTTTGTTTTTTAAACAGATCGACATGGCTGCTGGTGGTATGAAGAAAATTCAGAACAAACCCACTTATGGGGATACATTTCTCGAACGGCAAGATGATCCATCAGCTTCTATCTCTTGTATTGCATCTACACCGACGTTTTTCCCTGAGAGCAAATTATTAAATGTTTGTATTTGGGGTTTATAAGTTAAAGAAAAGTATATATATAACTTAGAATTTATGGGTTTGGGGTTTTGATTTAAAGGTATAAACCCAATTCGTCGTAACTAAGTTGTTAAAATTGCACGGTCATCTCTAATTTGTTGTGAACGTTAAAACACGGGTCGTCCCTATTTCGTCGTAAATGGTCGTCCCTAATTTGTCGAAATAATAAAACACAAGTCGTCCTTAATTCATCGTAATCACTAAAACGCGGGTCTTCCTTAATTCGTCGTAATCCTTAAAAACATGTGTTGTCCCAAAGTCATCGTAACTTTACTACTACATTACAATGAATCCAAAATCCCTATATATAGTCGAACCACCGATCCCATTCTGTTGCTCCTTAGTCTCTCTCTCTCTCTCTCTCTCTCTCTCTAGCATCCTATGCCTTCTCTCTATTGTATGTTTTTTGGTTTAGTTTTAGGTGGTTAGCTTAGGATGGAATTAAAATAGGTTTGGAATTAGTTTTAGGTCTGAAATTAGCTTAGGAATAAAATTAGATTAGTATTTAATAACGGACTAAATTAGATTAGTATTTAATAACGGACTAAATTGTTTGTTTTTTTAAACAGATCGACATGGCTGATGGTGGTAGGAAGAAACTTAAGAACAAACCCACTTATGGGGCTACATTTCTCGGTCGGCAACATGATCCATCAGCTTCTAGATCTGGTACTGCATCTACACCGAAATTTATCTCATGAGAGCCAATCTCAAGGAAGATCACCGCAGACGACTCACCAGTCTATGCCTCCCCCTCCTCCTCCTCCTCCTCCTCTACCGCCGTATGTGCCTACTTAGCAGCCTCAGCCACCTCCTCATGATGCTGCCCCAGCGCCTAAAGCTGGTTCGGAAGGTATCCATCTGAATTTGATGGTGCCACCGGATGCTCCGTATGCTAGGTTTACGGTCAAAGACCTCCTCCAAATGCTCGAACGAGAATGTTTACGCATCATCGACCCCGATCAACCACCTAACACTTATTGGTAATTTTTAATATATTTTTAATTGCTTACAGTTATAATTTAATTTATAAAAATTATATATTTAATTGATTTATTTTCAAATTTGCAGGTTTATGACTGACAATTTCGTGGGACAAAGTGTTTCATAAACCATCAAGTCATACTTCCAGAAACTGCATCCGAACTAGTCTCTTCCACCGGACCACAATCGAAGGACTTGGTAAGTGTTTTGCGGTAAGTTTTAACTATTAAAATTTTATTTTATCTATTTTGTTTTGAAATTTATTTATTTCTGTTTCTAATGAATTACTTTTTGCAGCAAAAATGGAATTGGTCTATTGATGTCAACGAGCAAGTCAAGACAATGTTCAGCGATAAGGCGATGGTTTGCCTTAAGAACATTGTTTCCAACTGGAAGGAGATGTGGAGGGTTCTAAGGGATGATGAGAAAATCCATCCACATCAGCGATCACGTTTGGACTGGCCTGAAAGCTTATTAGAATTTGTCTCGGTCGGTTCAAAAGTCCAACAATTGCTTCACAGTCCGGTTGACGCCTGATCCTGATGGCAAATTGCCGCTTGTCCATACTTCTGGACAGATCCCACACTCTAGGGTGGCCCTAAATATTGTATTCTTATTTCTTAATTTTTTTAATGATTAATGAATTGTTTATAGAATGCATGATTTTAATTTTAAAAATTTTGTAGGCCACTTGGGAAGGAGAACCACCATCTATTTCCTGACTTTACAAGATGACACACCAGGATTTGGATGGAAAGTTTCTGGATCCTCGAGAAGAAATGATCCACAATGATGTGGAGGCTCGAATCCAAGAGGTTCAGACCCAGTTGTCGCAACAAAATCCGGATGGCGAACAGGTCCATTTTCCACCATCGAACAAGGCAAAAATTTTGAACATGTAAATAAATATATGTTTGTATACATTTTAATCTTTTAATTTTATTTATTTATTAATATTCAAATTCATTAATTGAAGGTTGTCCCGAAGAAAAGGGGACGGATGGTTGGGCTCGCTTTGGTGAACGATGTCCCGAGGGTGACAGCATCCTACGCTGCTGCAAGGCAGGAAGATTCTTAGCTTCGGGAAGATTTGACGGCTGCCAACAACGTAATATCAGAGCTCCGGACGGACAACCAAGAAAACATGCCCCAAATTAGGGCCATGGCGGGGATGTTCAATCTAATTGCAGAAACAAACCCGGTGTTTGCGGATGTGGCAGGATATACGTCCAAATATTAACTGCCACCCCACTCCAGAAGAGCAGGCGGAGATAAAGCGACAAACCGAGCAACATAGTTCCAATCTCTTTGATGACCTTAACCTTAGTTAGTTTTTCTTCTAAGTATTTTGGATATTATAATATTTTTATGTTAGGTTTTATTTTAAATTTTCAAAATTAAAGAATTTTTTTAATTTTTAATTTTTATTTTTTTAAATTTAATTTTAATTTTATTTTATTTTTCTAAATTATTAGAAATAATGTTAATTGGTCGTAAATGTTACGACTAATTTACATTTGACATTTGATGTAAATTGGTCATAATGGTTATGAACAATTGACGTCGACACGTTGACGTTCAATGTTAATTTCTCGTAACATTTATGACCTTTTAACATTATTTTAATATTTATTATTTCCGACTAAGTAACAACAAACAGTTACGACCAATACAAAGGACGTAATATTAAGTCTGCTTTACGAAAAATTATTTTAAAACGAATTAATGACGAATATTGTTAGTCGTAAATATTACAAAAGAATTACGAGAATTTTTCCTTTACGACAAGCTATTAACGATGGAAGGCGTTTTGTCGCTATTTCGTCGTAATAGACCTATTACGACGAACTAACTACCAAAAGTGTAGTCGTTAAGCTCGTGTTTTCTTGAAGCGTAGGATCGCAAGGAAAGACCAAAATTATGGGAAAGACTCTCAAGGATAGATGCTAATAGTAGTCAACAGTGGTGCTTGGCGGGAGACTTCAACGATATTAGAAACAACGGAGAGAATATTGGAGGCCCACAAATAAGAGAAATGTCTTTTGAATCTTTTAATAATATGCTGGTGGTGTGTGAAATGGAAGAACTTTTCTATTCAGGCAACAACCTCACTTAGGGTGGGATGAGAGATTCCTTGTGGATTAAATCTAAATTGGATCTCTGTTTCAGTAACAAGAAATGGTTCAGTCTCTTCCAGATTTCCACCAAGTTTTTTTTTATTTGAGAAGAGAAGTTCATATCATCTTCATGTTTTGGTTAGTCTGGTTACATCTTCTCAGACTTATAGTGGTTACTTCAGGTTTGATATCCAGCTACTTAACATGTCAAGGTGATCTCAACACCAAAATCACGATAGTTTTTTTTAAAACAGATATTTAACTATTCTGTTGGAAAATCGTCGTAATTTTCTAACATACTCCTCATGGTTTATTAAAAAGAATTATTTATTTAGTGCGGTTATATTCATGAAATATGTCTAAAATTTCTGACCAAAACCCGTCTAGATTCCAGACATATATATATCAAAAAATTATTTATTTGATTCTATTGGAAATTTAATGGGAATTTCCTTAGGAAAATTTTCAGGAATTTCTGTTTTAGAAATCTGTTAAATTTATTAAAATAATTATTTATTTAGTTATGTCAGAATTTTTCTATGGATTTTCAACGGAAGTTTATTTCGTTACGGAATTTCTTTTATTTCTCACAATAAGAAATAGGAAAAATTAAAATTACATTTTCTAATATCACGATATAAATATTGTATGTTCATTGTATCTTTGGTGTTACTTCAAAAAATACAAACATAGTAAAATACAAGAAGAACCTAGCATATTTTTGAAGAAATTATGACTTCAATCCTACTTTCAGAATCAACTGAAGAATTTTCAGATTTTAAAGTTTCAGTTAAATTTTTGTGAGGTTATTAAGAGAAACTGATTTCGAAAACGTCTAATGTACATCTCATTATATTCTAAATGTACATCCTACTATAATGGGTATCTTATTAATAAAAACAATATAAAATTCAGATGCAGAATATTAGCACCAGTCTTTCAAAATTTTGGAAGAAGCATGATATGTTTCGTTATGCTGAGGAAGAGTGGATAATAATCCGACAAATTCAAGTGATTTCCAGCAATGAAACTAGAAGGAATACTTTCAACATATTAAAAAAAAAATTTCGTCAAACAAAGGTGTCTCTAACTGATGGTTGTTGCCGAAAAATCCATGTACGATTATGTCCTTTCCGTAAAGCTATACAATATACTTTTGACTCCATTTACTTCATATCTATGTCATATCTTTATCTACTTCAATTATAAAACTATATGTATTCTTTTGTCAAAATTTTGACGTAATTTGGTCCATCACCATTGTAGACTTAGTAGAAATCTTCATTTATGTTGGATTTATTACCAATCTGAGGATGCTCATTTACGATCAGTTTTTAGTGGCCATGTATTGAAAAGCATTTCAAGATGAAGAATGCAAGGTAGTTCGTATATGTAAAATGATATGTTTTTTTTTGTTAATTTATATTTAACATAATGTTATCATTACCAAATAACCAAATTGTTTTGAAATTTATAGTGGTTTAGAGCTTGATGCCAAGCTACTGGAACTGTTGCCCTGGATTGTCTATAACTGTAACATCCTGAGTTGTGATATGTGAAAATGATTAAAAGAATTTATTTGACTATCTATGTCACCTAATTTGATTTACCTTTTCCGTCACACATTCGTTTAGAACTCCAGAGTTAAGCGTGATGATGCTGGAGTAGTGAAAAGATGGGTGACCTATCGGAAAGTGATTCACGATACCGTATGAGTGAGGCCAAAGCATGGGGAAAGGTCGGGTGGTTATTGAAAGGACAGTAAACAATAATTTCGATCCTTGAAAAATTTACGAACCGACTGTTTGAACGGGATGGAGCCCACGGGCTGAGAGAGCGGGTGTGGGTGGCCCATTAGTCATGGGCGGTCGAGGCGTTATAAGTGGTATCAAAGCTGGTTAGCCATCTCGGTTCTGACCCGAGAGGCGTCTTGAGACCTATCGTGGGGTGCAACGAGGGCGTTGCATTCTTTGAGAGGGGGTGAATTGTAACATCCCGAGTTGTGATATGTAAAAAAGGCTTAAGATAATTGATTTGGCTATCTATGTCACCAAAGTTGACTTACATTTTCCGTCACACATTCGTTTAGAACTCCAGGGTTAAGCGTGCTGATGCTGGAATAGTGAAAGGATGGGTGACCTATCGAGAAGTGATTCCCGATACTGTGTGAGTGAGGCCAAAGCACGGGGAAAGGTCGGGTGGTGATTGAAGGGACAGTAAACAATAATTTTGAGCCTTGGAAAATTTACGAACTGAACGTTTAAACGGGATGGGGCCCACGGGCCGAGAGAGCGGGCATGGGTGGCCCATTAGCCGTGGGCGGTCGAGGCGTTATAAGTTATATGTGTAACAGCCCTCCCCGTGGAATCCAGCTGGCGCTCAAGCGCATCGACCCTAACCCCTCCCTTGTGATACAACCTGCTCGAATTCACCCATAGGCCTCGGCTCACAAATAGGTTATTGGTGAGGTTCGAACTCAGGACTTCACCTTTTAACAACTTCCCCACAAAGAAGTTGTCACCAACTGTAACATCCTGAATTGTGATATGTGAAAAGGCTTAAGAGAATTGATTTTGGCTACCTATGTCACCTAATTTGACTTACCTTTTCCGTCACACATTCATTTAGAACTCCAGGGTTAAGCGTGTTGATGCTGGAGTAGTGAAAGGATGGGTGACCTATTGGGAAGTGATTCGCGATACCGTGTGAGTGAGGCCAAAGCACGGGGAAAGTTCGGGTGGTGATTGAAGGGACAATAAACAATAATTTCGAGCCTTGGAAAATTTATGAACCGACCGTTTGAACGGGATGGGGCCCACGGGCCGAGAGAGCGAGCGTGGGTGGCCCATTAGCCGTGGGCGGTTGAGGCGTTATAAGTGGTATCAGAACTGGTTAGCCATCTCGGTTCTGACCCGAGAGGCATCTTGAGACCTGTCGTGGGGCGCAACGAGGGCGTTGCGTTCTTTGAGAGGGGTGAATTATAACATCCCGAGTTGTGATATGTGAAAAGGCTTAAGAGAATTGATTTGGCTACCTATGTCACCAAAGTTGACTTACCTATTCCGTCACACATTCATTTAGAACTCTAGGGTTAAGCGTGCTGATGCTGGAGTAGTGAAAGGATGGGTGACCTATCGGGAAGTGATACGCGATACCGTGTGAGTGAGGCCAAAGCACGAGGAAAGGTCGGGTGGTGATTGAAGGGACAATAAACAATAATTTCGAGTCTTGGAAAATTCACGAACCAACCGTTTGAACGAGATGGAGCCCACGAACTGAGAGAACGGGCGTGGGTAACCCATTAGCCGTGGGCGGTTGAAGCGTTATAATAACATTCATAGATCTGATGTTATGGCAAGTTAACTATAACGAAGAAAATTAGTTAAATATTATACTTTACTATATATTTTTCTTTACTAAATATTAGGATTTCCTAACCAGTGGTTGACATATTAGGATTTTCTATATATTACAACATCATTTTGTTTTTTAGGTAAATCAAAAATTACAGACGGAGGAATGTGTCCAAATTTCATATTTAATCCAGCATAGATTAGAGATGTTTTTGATTCGAAGTGAAAGTTCACTTTAAATTCTCAAAAAACTATATCATTATAATATATTTTTTAATAATTATATTATTTATAACAACAGTTTAAGGACAATAATTTAAGTTTATTTCTAATATCATATGATAATTGGTTATGTAGCATAACATATATTATATTGAAATTTGTATATATGGTTATGGTTTGATGATTACAGGGATATTATTAAGTTACATTATCTGGATAGCTTACAGTCATACCAATTCCTACACTATGCGCAAGACTAATAACTTTAATATTATTTTCTTTGAAATATAAAATTAATTTATATTTTTATTATTTTAAATTTTAGGATTATTATTTTTTAAAAGTTATAATTAGTTTTTATTAGTTTATTTTTTTGTCTGATCATATTTATATACAATTTAATTCAATATAAATATTTTTTAAATAATAATTTTATCCTATTTACATTTTTTTCAAAATAATAATAAATTTTCATGCTTTTAGTTTTAAAGTTAAACTCTTAAAAAGATAATTATTAACCTAACTAGGTGTCATGTGCGGACCTTAATATGATTCTTAACTTTGATTATATATTTTTGTGATTGATGATGATCATTTGTATTCTATTATTTTAACATCTCATATGTACATGTAATCTATCATATACATGTATATATGTACTATGAATTGATTTATATATGATTTGGTGGGAAAAATATAGTGAAAAAATTATTGAGTTATAATGAGACATTAATCATAACATCGACTTGCATTTTGTGTACATAGCCACCATCCAAACATCTATTTCTGCATTTATATGAATGTGGTTCCACTTTTTAGGCCCTCTAAACATTATTTACCTTTCATTATAATAATCCTAGATTGATGTATAAATTTATATATTATATGTATGCAATAAATCATTTATGCATGTTAATATGTAGTATTTAGACAGTATATGTTATTTGGTTTACAATGAATATAGGAGTAATATAATCAATATTTAATAAAATTAAATACATAAACTTAATCGTTTAAGATAATTTAAATAAAGATTTTATACAACATAAAATTGGTTCCCAACACCACCATCACTCCAGTCTAATGAGTGTTAGTCCGATTCATTTACGAAGAAGAACATGTGTATATAGTTATTAGTACTATCTTCGTATAATTTGCTACTTATACAATTAAATAATTAGTATGAAATATACATAGATCGTATCTCATCAACTTTAAGCACATCAGGGTTCCACAGTACTTGGTTGTATTCGTCGAAACCTGTAAGAATAACTAAACTTGGAGGCAAATCTAATAATACAGACTAATGCGAGCTATACTTACTTTTCAAATTTATACAAACAAAAGAATACAATTTGGGAACTTATTAATATGCCAAAATCATAATAAATATGTTTAAGGTTCTCCCGATTGCTGAGCACAAACTCGTTATTTCTGAAATTGAACGGTAACGTTACCAACTGCTTGACATTCGATTATACGTTCACTATATATAACACACATGTATGTCATATATATATATATATATGCATGTGGGTGTGTGTAGATCTAAAAGTAACAATGAATATACATATCATCTTCAATTAAAAAAAAACTCAAAGAGTGGAAGATCCTTTTTCTTTGTTTTGTCATTCATAAGGAATTGGAGTGGTTTATAACTAATTACACAATAGTATTTGAAATAAATATTTTTCTTAAAAAAAACACAAAGATTAAAATGTTTTAAATAAGGTAAGTTATATTGTTACTTAGCAACAAAATTTTGAAGTCAAGCCTCTAATAAATAATATCAGTGAATCTTGAAGGATAGAAATACAACGAAGATGATACAGAAGCAATGTGTTTAACTGTGGTATATAGTGAATTTGAGTTTAAAGATGTTATTGTTTGTCATGGTTCTACCTTTTTTTTTATCTTGAAATCCTTGATAGAATACCAATTGTTTTTCTGAAATTCATCAAAAAGTATATCACACATCCATGAGAAATAGTTGACTGGACTTTCTTCCCTTTGAATAGGCACTGTAAAACAATAAAGACATACATTTGTACACGCTCCCAAATTACTCGCTCGAACAAACATTGTACAACAATAAAAGACATATTTGTACATGCTATATATAGCAGAGAACTAAAAATTTTGTTGAACACCTAACCTCTGAATCGATCAAAATCAATTTCAAGTTGTACAATCCAGGAGGTGGTAATTTGATTTTCCATTTTCGTAGTAACTTAACTTCCATTTTCCATCAAAATCAGTTTAAATTTTTTTAACGCAAAGTTAATGTTGTATAGCTTTTTGGAAGGTAGATAGGCATAGACTAATCATTTTTGATGTTTTATATTAAATATTATTTAATAAATATAACAAAATAAAACATCTTAATAATGACGATAAGCTGTCACGCAATTGTTTTATTTTATTAATTATTAGGCTTTTAAAATAAAAGAGAAAATCATAAAATAGTAGAACAATATATCAGAGAAAACATATGATCAGTGGTAGTTACCAAATACGAATGTCATGTAAGTATCTCTAAAGGTATGATAAACAAAACCATTAAAGTCATAAGATCATTAAAGCTCACCAAAACCATCTGAACATTAGCAATGAAAGATGCACATGTGCAATTTCTACGTCGAGGTCTCCAAACTAACACCATAATATCTAACTTGAATGAAGATTCAATTAATTTTGAAGTTTGGGAAAAGATATACGAGTATGGCAAACAATGGGTCAGACAAAACGAAAAGAGTTGCATCTTATTCTTGGTAGCCAAAATATAAGTTATATATGACATAGTTTTATTGTTTTATGTTTCGATTAAGGTATACTAATTTTTATTTACAACTTTCCATTGTAAGTTAGGGTTGTAAGATCAAAGTTATAATCCCTCACAAGTTATTGGATAAAAACTACTTCTCCTATAGGAATGAAGACCAACATAGTATTTGACGATTTGAACTTATACGTAGCCATGGATCAAAATGAAATACTTTCCCCATAGTCTACCTCAAATTTGCTGGACAGACTCAGGTATTATGGGTTTTTTCTAAAAATCTAATGTTTGATTGTGTGCAATTCGATTTAAGGAAAGAATGAATAGTATTTTTTTAATGTTAATAATATATAATGGAGGTCCGATGGCATAAAAATATAATTAATCTAATAAGATATGGACTTTTTAATATAGAGTGTGAGAAACTCTCTTATGCTGACACATCAGCATAATGACATCCTTGTAAATATATTACACTTCAAAGATTATTTATTAAAAATATTCATCATTTAATATATAGGAGATTTCATCTTGTAGCTTAAGTCACAGAATCATAGTTTCCTTTTTGGATTTTTGGATCAGCGGTAAAGGGTGTTTTGACCCGATTGTATAAAAGCTTGGACAATTTGATAGACAAGAAGACCCGACCATTAAGTACAAGGTTCACTCGCAAAACAATTAAATAAGGCCTAAAGATTTCTAACACATCCCAACCAACTATCTGATCACTGAACTAGATCCAGGCCAAGTAACTTACATTTACTGCAACAACTATTCCTACAAAGAGTAGGCTTTCAAGTTTTATAGTTATTAGTATTTGAAATGCAACAACCCGCTCCCCCGTGTCCAACCCAGGGTTTAGAGAGCGATGTTATGGATCCGCGTCTATTCATTTTAGGCGTCCCACTGTATCATGTTACTGGTCCCAAGATTCCAGACGCATTGCCTTCGGTTATATACACCAACTCAACAATATCCATCACTTCTACTTATAGTCATGCACATAAGGGAAAATAGATAGGGAGGGCATTAGTGAATGAGTTACTCAGTGAAACAGTTATAGACTAGTCTCTCTGTATGAAAATCTATACTACTCAATGCATAAAAGAAAACTGACTAGCCACTAACAATCAAGCAATCAATTAACTATGACGCTAAATCATACATTGCAATGAACTTAGTCATTATTAGACCTTGACTCGACCCCATACAAGCTAGACTATAAGGACCTAGGGCTCGCTCAAGGACGTCTCACCTTTTGTCGTCCATACCCAAGGGTTCCTCAGTTGTGCAGGCTACGGCTTCCTATGTGACTACCCCCTCGCAGCCCTTTGACCCCTCTCGGAATTGTCTGTGTGGTCAATGATAGTCACTTATGCCACGACTCAGCATGACTCGATCTTATGGCGCCTTATCATAACTTATCATCTCTTTGTAGACGCCACCCTTTCTCACTGTCTTAACATCAAATCATTAATCGTTAACTTCTCGTTCTCATTTTTAACACATTCATTATACACCACTTGTTTTCGATATCACACACAATTCACTTCAAATTCAATGCACACATGCGAAACATTCATGTTCCAGTTCTATCCATCCATGTATTATTCTAGGTGTATAGTTCTTTCTAGCAGCTTAGCTTTCACCGAACAATCATACCAAGGAACATAGAAACCAACCACACAACAATATAATAATCAACATCAACAGAAACCTGATGCGGTCATCCAAGTAGAGGTTCCCATAATTAGGCATGATCCGACTACCCGGTCAGAAGCTTTGGTCATAAGAGAAATATTCTCCAAAGCTGGTCAAAAAATCGTAAGGAAAGATGGTCAAACCGATCATAACCAGCTAATAATTGAAGAGATGATCCAATTGACGATCCTAGATCAAACAAGCCCAATAGAGGTTCAAGATCAAGCCGGTCCGATCCAATTCAGATCTGTCGCCCAAACCCAAACCATTCTAATCCTTTCCTCAAGAAATCTCGGCCCAGTCTCAACCCCAATTCCATTCGGTTCAGATAGATAAATGCCTGATCTATTTAAGGTAACTAGGTAAGATTTCAATTTTGATCTCTAACCGGTTTATTGTTTTTGGTTTGTTTTGGTTTTCTTTATTTCTGGTTTAATAAACTTATGGGCATATTTTTAACCCTTTCTCTTTTCTTTTGAGTCCAATAATTCAAGAACTTTGTTAGCCTTTGCTTAGCAGTCCAAGTAGATTCGAGCCCTTCTGTTTAGGCCTTTTCATTTTAGAGTCCATGAGAGTCATTGTTGTTTTGCTTCAAGTCTCATAGAAGGACAAAGCTGCAGGTATTTAATCCCCACTATAAGCAGGCGTATATATTTTTGGTAGCCAATATATGAAACAATTTGCCGTAGCGAAAAAATCCTAAGTCTTCTAGTTGAGAGAATCGGCCAGAAGGAACTCGGATCTAATCAAGTAGTTCATCACCAAACTTGGGGAGATTCTTCACTCCATTCCACCCATCGATATAGCTTGAGAGAGAGATACACATCCAACAAGCCAAATCCCACCCTCATTCATCATCCATCCACTGATCTGTTGAGAGAGACATACGTCCATCAACAAGATCCCATCATCCATCTTTCTATCTCTTTTGTTTTCATATCGCATAACATATTCATCATCGTCCACCTCTTTTTTCTTCCACCACTGGATCCATCTTGCATCATTAGTTCTTATTCATATATTTTTAGCTTTTGTCTGAATCATATAAAAACCTTATAAACTCATCTTTATTTTCTTTAGGTACAAATCGTTCCAAGGAAGCTATTGCCCACAACCACCCGATCAGTCTGAAAACCAGGCTGTATCATTTTGTTATCAGAGCTTAAGGTTCCTAAAACTCGGTTACATATTTTCCTTTTTATTACTAGCATATCGTTTTTGGTTTCTCATCCATTAGCATTCAACAATCTGAAAAAAAAACTGCATCTTTAGGTTTTTTTCTATTTCGTGTTCTTGCTGCATATGATACAAAAAAAAATAGATAAATCTTTGGTTTGGAGAAGAAGCACAATCAGATTTGTTTCTTGCCTTTACTCGCCCATTTTCCTTTTTTTTAGTCAAACAGAATAACTTTGGATCCAAGTCGAGTATATTTTGGTTCCCCTTTCCTTTTTAAAAATTGATTTGAATTTGTTTCTAAAGTTTAGATACTTAATATTAAATTTTGATTCTGGTCCAAGTATAGATTTTAATTATATATATATATATTTAATCTCGAGTTTCCTTATTTGTGGTCGATTCTCCTTTAAATCGACCCACCCTTATTTTCCTTTTCTTTTCACTTGGCCTTTTTCTTTTATTTTGTTTGTAGGGGAGATTTAGGTCAGAATGGTGGTGTGAACCAAGCTGACATCAACGCTCAGCTCATTGCCAGCCAAGCCCAACTAGTCGCAAACATGCAAGCCGTGACCGCCCAATTTGCTCGTGTGGAGCATAGCGCTCATGGCCCAGGACCACGACCCCAAGGGAGGAAGCATCCCTACTTTGAGGGTCCTCACTCACAATCTGAAGAATAAAGTGATGACTCCGAACCACCCGACCAAGCCAGCGACCCCCATGTTCAAGCCGAAAGAGGAAGAGATCGTAGAGGCCAAGGCAAAGGCGGCCGAGATCACAGGAGAGTCCGAGAACAAGAGGATGAAGCTCCATGGCATGGAGGCAAAGACCTCAAGCTAACTCCACCAACCTTTTCTGGAAAGTTTAATCCGGATGCTTACATTGAGAGGGAAAATCGGATGGAGTACATCTTTGAGAACTACCACTATTTCAAGGCATAGAAGACTTCCTTATCTGCTGCCAACCTGACTGATAATTCTCTAGCCTAGTGGGACAGAGACGATGCAAAGTCTGGACCAGTGTGGAGGGCTCGTACTTGGGAAGAAATGCGGACCAAGCTCTGTACCAGGTATATTCCATCTTATTATCAATGGGGCTTACAAAACCGTATTCAAAAATTATCTCAGGGAACCAAGTTTGTGGAAGTTTATTTCGAAGATTTTAAATCCCTTAGGAACAAGCTAGAGAACAATGATGGAGACAATGATGGCTCAATTCCTAGACGGTTTGCAAGATAGAATTACCTGCAAGGTGGAGACACAACCATATGAGGATTTCAATGACTTGTTTCACCATACCATCCAGGCTTAGCAATACATCAAGAGGAATAATCTATCCACCAACCGAAGCAAACCAGCCTGGTCTAAACCGGCTCAAAAGGGTCTAGACAAAGGTAAATCGATTGAGGTCGAGAATCGGTTCAAGAAGAACCAAGCTGACTCGTCCAAGACCAATCAATCCTACCAAGGTAATTCTTCTGTTCCGAATCAAAGAACTTGTGATATCACTTGTTTTAAATGTCAGGGCAAAGGAAACTATGCTATTGTCCAAACAAGTGTGTGATGGTACTCAAGGCCGATGGAGAGTATGAGTCCCAAGATGAGGCCGAGATGGAGACTGTTGTTTCTAATGAGGAAGTGACTGATTATCCTGAGGCTCGTGAGTTGCTAGTGACCAGGAGAGCTCTCAGTGCCCTCTTTGATCTAGAGACCATCCAGATAGAAAACATCTTTCACACAAGATGTAGCATTGAGAAAAATTTATGTAGCTTGATCATCGATGGTGGTTTTTGTACTAATGGGGCCAACAAGTATCTTGTTGATAAGTTAGGCTTGATCAAGACGCCTCATCCTCCCCATACCGCATCAAGTGGCTCAATGATGAGATAGAGCTCAAGATAGCCGAGAAATTTTTGGTATCCTTCAGCATTGGTAAGTATCTTTATCAAGTTAAGTGTGATGTTGTGCCCATGCAAGCTGGCCACTTGCTCTTGGGAAGACCGTGACAGTTTGACAAAGAGACCATCCACCATGGTCGGACCAATGTATACAGCTTCAACCACAACAACAAGAAGAACAACCTAGCACCACTAAGCCCCCAAGAGGTTCATGACATGCAAAAGTCAATGTACCAGACTAGCACGATAAGTAAGGCTAACTTTACATCAATTCTGGTCAAGTTATTAAATCTTTACATCATGAGACGCCGATACTAATATGGTCTTCAAGGAACGTTGTTTCACAGTTTTTGAGGCTCCTGAAATACCAGATGAAGTTCAAGGCCTCATGGATAGGTACAAGGACGTATTCCCTGAAGAAATCCCAACCGGCTTACCTCCCATCCGAGGAATCGAGCACCAGATCGACGTTGTTCCGGGTGCGCCCTTACCTAACTGAGCCTCATACCGAGTGAACCCAGAGGAAGCCAAGGAGCTATAAAGGCATGTCCAAGACCTCATGGATAAAGGCTACATTCGATAGAGTCTTAGCCCATGTGTCGTACCAGTTCTCCTAGTACCAAAGAAAGATGGTACTTGGCGAATGTGTGTGGACTGTCGTGCCATCAACAACATAACCATCAAGTATAGGTTTCCCGTACCCCGGTTAGATGATATGTTGGATGAAATAACTGGATCTACTGTTTTTTCTAATATTGATCTTTGGAGTGGATACCATAAAGTGTGCATGAAGGAAGGTTACTGAGTGGAAGACTGCCTTCAAGACTAAACAAGGTTTGTATGAGTGGCTAGTGATGCCATTTGGCCTCAACAATGCACCCAGCACTTTCATGAGACTCATGAACCAAGTGCTAAGGACTTACATCAGTAAGTTTTTGGTTGTTTAATTTGATGACATACTGATCTATATCCATTGCATTGCCGATCATGTTGAGCCTCCAGAACAAGTACTGAAAACTCTTTGGTAAGAAGGTCTTTATGATCGTCTCAAGAAATGCATCTTTTGCACTGATCTATTGGTGTTTTTAGTTTTTTTTGTGAGTTCACAGGGACTTAAGGTTGATGAGGAAAAAATCAAGGCAATCCGAGACTGTCCCACACCGACCACCATCTAACATTTCCAAAGTTTCCATGGTCTAGCCATTTTCTATAGCCGAATTTTCAAGGACATCAGCACCATTGCTGCTTCCATGACTTCAGTAATCAAGAAGAATATATCCTTTACTTGGGTACCACCCCAAGAAGAATATTTTAACAAACTTAAAGATCGTTTGACTCATGCCCCGGTCCTTACTCTTCCTAACTTCGATAAGAATTTTGAGATTGAGTGTGATGAATCAGGAACAGGAATAGCATCTGTACTTACCGAAGGAGACCAACCAGTAGCCTTCTTTAGTGATAAATTGAGTGGAATTGCCCTCAAATATGACAAAGAACTTTATGCTCTAGTGAGGTCTCTTGAAACTTGGCAACATTATCTTTTGTCAAAGAATTTTTTATTCATTCAGATCATGAGACACTTAAGCACTTGAGAGGTAAGACCACACTTAAGAGGAGGCATGCTATATGGCTAGAATTTGTGGAGACCTTCCCCTATGTGATTAAGTACAAGAAGAGAAAGGATAATGTGCTGGCCGATGCTCTTTCGAGGAGATCCACTCTCATCTCGACCATGGAATGTAAGATCATGGGTTTTTAATATATTAAAGATTCTTATGCTTTCAGGAACACCATGTAAGGAGAATTCGGATCATTCTACCAACATGAGGGTTTCTTGTTCAAAGAAAAGAAACTTTGTATTCTCCAAGGTTCTATGAGGGACTTGCTGACTAGATAGGCCCACAGTGGAGGTTTCATGGGCTATTTTGGTAGAGAGAAGACCTTGAGTGTCCTAACCGATCATTTCTTCTGGCAAGACATGAAAAGAGATGTCAAGAACCTTTGTGACAAATGCATTGTTTGTCTTAAGACAAAATGCAGGTCACATCCTTTTGGTCTATATATGCCATTACCTATTCCTAAACACCCTTGGGTAGATATTTCGATGGACTTTGTGCTGGGCTTTCCCAAGATAATTGATATAGCATGTTTATTACCAGTTTTAGGCCATGGTATAGGCTCTATTTAGGGTCTATTATGTGTGTCTAGGCTATGTTTTAAGGTTTTTACAGGTCCAGGTACGTTCTAGAGATATACAGAGATACTTGGAGCTTTTGAAACATTTAGAGGAGAAGAATCCGTAGCTGATCATTAAGAGAGTCGAAGTGCAAGACAATCGTCGATCGACGACACAACACTATCATCGACCGATGGTACAAGACCAAGATCGATCGATGTTTCACACTTGACATCAATCGATAACCAATTCCCAATCTCAAGCCCAAGTTAGAGACAAATGACGAAGATACCCTGGACGAGTTTTCACCTAGATTTTAGGGTTTTATATTTATGCGTTATGTATGCACACATAAGTGTGTGGAGAGTTGGAGAGAGTTTAGTTTTCTATTATAGTTTTAATGTTTCTAGGGAAGAAGATTCATAACTCCTTAGGAAGATTTGTATTGGATCCCAGTATTTTATCTATGCATTATATTCAGACTATTGTTCTTACTTTAATTATGTCTGAGTAGTCATCAACTAGATTTAGGGTTGAATGATGGCAATCATGGATTAGCCCAAAAGTAGGATTTCTGGGTTAAGTTAATATCCATCAATTGAGTTATGCTTAATGTTTTCATTCTAGAGTAGCTAACTAGGATCTCGAAAGTAGGACATGGAAGACTACGAGATTAGGTTATGTGCCAGAATAGACTCTATTAAACTAGGTTGTTAGGCGCATGCGAGAGCTAGTCCAATTAGCTTGGTGAACATATCAAATCTCTTTCACACTTCTTTTTGATTTCACCATTGATCGACATGAAGCCTTAGCCATCGATCGATGGTCTTTCATTGTACTCGCATACGAGAGTTGGAGTTAAAAGGGTCAGAATAGTTAATATTTGAGTTCTAGAATTTTTACATTTCTGTGTTTCTTATTCCTTATATTTCATTAAACTTGAAACCCTAGGTCTAGCATATTTATATTTGAGTTTAGTTAGTTTAATAACATATTTCCATATCTGCGTTATTATCATATTTCCCATATTTCATTTATACTTCTTGGTAAGGAATATTTTCTTAAACTGATTAATTGCTACTGATATATATATCTACCTAGCTTAGTCTTTATAAATAAGAAATCTATTGTGTGTCATTGCTCTTCGATCCCTAAGTACTAAACATGATCTCTCTTGGCAAGAGTTTTATTTGTGTGTTAAGATTAGGGTTAATTTGATAGTATTGTTGAGGATATTTATACCCTGCTAGATCAATAAACACACCATGTCAAATTTGGCGCCGTTACTGGGGAGCATTGATCGCCATTAGATTAAATTTCTATGATTTAGTCTAGGTTTGTTTTTACTTTCAAGTTACTAATTTTTCCTTTTCTTTGTTTTTCAGGTACATGCAAAAGAGTACCAAGAGCAATAAAGGACAAAAACTACTATTCTCAAAACCAGAGAAACTCGAACGTACGATCCGCAAAGAAAGATGAAAAGCATTGATCGGCGGCAGCTACTCAGCGTCGACCGACACTTCTTTACGGATAGCATCGACCGGCTTTATAACTCGAGCACCGACCGACATTGACCACACCTCATCGATCGACGAACGCCTACCCACATCAATCGACGGCATCAGACGAGTTCAGATGGTTGAGACTATTGTGTTGGTTCAGAATGAGAATAAAAACTTGCGTGACCTCAACGGTCACCTACGTAATGCAGCAGGTCAAAAGATAGATGATCATGGGGTTGTAATCCTTTATACAAAAGCAGACACTGTAGTAGCTCAACCTGAAGCTAATGCCCAAGCTGCTCAGAGAACACTGGCTAAATACAACCGTTCATACCAGTTCTACGCCAACATATCCGCCTTTCGTCCTTCAGCGCTTCAGAGAAACGATTTTGAGATCAAGCCTGCTTTTTTCGGACTTGTAGCGTAGACACCTTACCATGGGTTGCAACATGAGCACCCTATGGATCACCTGGGGTGATTTGAGGATCTAGTAACTGCTATTAAGGCTAACGGAGTCCCTGAAGACTATCTTTTCTGTAAGCTCTTCAAGTACTCGCTTGCTGGAGAATCTTCATATTGGCGTAAGCAGCTACCGCCAGGATTCCTTACATCCTGGACTGACATCAAGAACGCTTCCTTGCGTAACTTCTTTGATGACTTGAGAGCAGAAGATCTAAGGAGCAAGATTGGTACTTTTTCACAAGAACCTTTGGAGTCTTTCAGAAATTTCTAGATCAAATTCAAATCATACTAGAGAGATTTTCCACATCACAGGTTCAACAAAGTGCAGCTTCTTAGCACTTTCTTCAAAGGTATTGGATTACAATATCAGATGGCTTTGTACACAGCCAGTGAGGGAAACTTCAGCACCATGAGCCATGAAGAAGCTACTAGATTGATTGAGAATCTGGCATCAAGCACTAGTACCAAAAACACATATTTTCATGGAGGAAATCAACCCTAGCTGTGAGCAAGGAGCAATTTGAAGAAGTCAAGGCAAAGCTGGATAGTGTTCAAAATTTTCTTAAGAAGCAGGTTACTTTTGCAAAAGTAGGAGCAATAGAATCTGGAGAAGATGAGATTGAAGAAGAAGATGTGAACCACATTAATGGGAATGGTTTCCAGAGACAAGGGAATCAAGGTATCAACAGGAACTCATATGGAAATGGTCAAAGGAGTAACTTCAATCAGAGTTCACAGCGAAAGCCATTCAACAACAACAAAACTTATGGATCTTCCTACTACCAGAATCCTCTTCCAGAAATTCAAGAAAGCAAGATCGAAGCGATGATTGATAGAGTTTTAGAGGGACAACAGAAGATGACCATGGATTTCAATGGAAAAATAGATGGTTTGTACCTCAACCTCAATACCAAATTCGAAAACCTCAGCACCCATCTGAAAAATTTGGAGAATCAAGTGATGCATACAAGCGAAACCATTAGGAGGCATGAGAGCTTGATTAAGGAGAAAATAGAGGCTGGACAAAATCACCACGTCAATGCATTGATTGATGATGATTTCTAGCACGAACTTAAAAGAGAAAATCTCCAAGAGAGAGTTTTACGTATGGAAAATTCTATGTCACTCGGCACTTCTCATCCGCATCGATCGCACCAAGAAATGAGCATCAATTGACGGTTAAGCCTACAGTATTAGTGGCTTCGTGTGAATTGACTAATATCGATCGATACAAACGTCCAAGAATCGACCAACAAAATGATGTATGTATTGATCGACATTGCGACCTCAGTATCGATCGACAGATGAGGAAACTGATTCAATTGTCGAACCTCAATGCAAACTTGATTGTGCGTCCGACCATAACAATTTCAGAACAAAATACAAACACATTTGAAGTTATGGATATCGATAGATAAGATGAGGTACATTCAAAGAGGAGGAAAATATCCCCAAGAATCAATGCAGAGGAGCCAATCAAAAATAGATGGATAGGTATGCTAAAAGAGTTTTTAAAATTCCTCTAGATATCTCTTTTGATCAAGCTTATTATACTCACAGATTGTGGATTTTTTTCAGGGAAATAAGGGAGACAGATGATGATATAGAAGTCATGTTCAATCACCTCAGAGAGAAGATGAAGCAGAGGACTTGTCTGAAAAATAAAAGTGATCCTGGAAAGTTCTTGATCCCATGCTTCATCAAAGGCGACGAATATCCCAATGCGCTTTGTGACACTGGATCGTCGGTGAGTATTATGCCAAAGTCTATGGCAGAGGAGCTGAACCTGAGAGTGGAACCCTCCAATGATTCGTTCACGTTTGTAGACTGCTCAAGAGTGAACTCAGGAGGGATGGTAAAAGATGTTCTAGTGCAGATTAACAATACCCTAGTCCTAGTAGACTTCCATGTGATGGACATCAGGATAGACTGGAACTCTTCGCTACTACTCGGTAGAGCCTTCATGGCCACCGTGGGAGATATCTGCAATATAAAGCTAAACATGTTGTATATATCTCTAATTGATCAGAATATTTTTTATGAACCTGTCAATAATAAGAGCAAAGCTACTCTAATTGAATTATGTAATGATGCAGAGCTTGTGGCTACATGCTTCTGCGATTATGAGTTCAAAGAGGAATCATAAGAAGGAGCATTGATCGATACCCAGCCCGAACAATCGATCGACGAGCTTGCAATTCAACAATCGATCAACGCCCAAGCCTTCTTATCGATCGACAACCACCCTTTAGAACTGATCAATAATTACCACGCAGATCTCGATTACAATCCAACCTACCTCGAGAACGATGAAGACTACAGAGAAGAAGAGATAATCGAATACCGAGGTACTGCTATGGAAGGGGCTGGTGTTTTCACTTTTCCCAAGAATTCGGGAAATCGACGTCGATCGATGGTAACCAACCTCCATCGATCGATGGTGACCAACATCCATCGATCGATACTAGTATTAACTCAGATTCCGAATTGAATTAAGCTGCAGAACACGAGAGGGAGTATGGTTATCTATAACCAGATGAGTTTGGTATTATGAGAGACCCAGGCGGTCATGCAAGAGCTATGGATGGCAGAATTCTGCATGTCACGAGAGAAGATGTGGCAGATATACTTGTGATGGCTAATAGAGCTGGGAACCTTTTTGGCCAAAATTCTGATTATCGAGCATCGATCGACGATCACCATAAACAATTGATCAATACCCATCAGGCATGCCATTGATATGGTGAAGCTTTCAAAGACTACGATGCAGATTACAGAGAGGAAGAGCTGATTGAGTATCGCGGCCTAGCAATGGAAGACGCTGGTTGGGTAATGAACGCGAAAGCGGATAATCAAGCATTAATCGAGGCATCACATTGGCTTCAAACAATATCAGACGCACACCAGAACAAGAACCAAGAGCAAAAAGATAAAGGTGATGGTTATCTCAGACCAGGTGAGTTTGGAATTTGCAGAGATACAGAAGAACGTGTGCGGGGCTCTCTATGGTAGAATTCTGAACATACCTAAGGAAGATGTAGCAGATGCCCTTGTTATGGCAACTGGATCATGAAATTTATTTGGACAACAACCATCGATCAACGAACAAGTACAAGCATCGTTCGACAGCGAGGAATAGAAGAACGCACCGATCCACAATGATCTACACACTCCCAAACATCAAAAATTAATCGACGACGCCATCATGCATCGATCGACACAATTCCAGGGGTGAACCAGTTTTGTGCCTCTAATCCTTTTGGTTCAAGCATTCCACAATCAGTCGATTGGATAAACCCACAACTGATTGACGGTCATATAGAGCATGGACAAAGAGCTTATGATGCTAATGGCAGAAGAATTTTCCATTAGAAAAAGAAAGATGAGTATGGCATCTACAGAGATGAGAATGGCAATGCACGAGATATATACGGAAGAGTCGTGAATGTGCAAAGAGAAGACATCAAAGCAGTTCTAGAAAGAGCTATTATGTTTGAGAAGAGCTAATATGTTTACCAGAACATGCACCAAAAATTGCTAGGTCAATGAAGAAGCAAGAGACATATAGCAGAGCAGAGATCGATGATATCGTGCATGATATCTACAAAGCTCAAGAGATGTCACTGGATGATCTCTACAAGGCTTGATGATGTCTATTATCCTATAGACAAGTGCCTCACCGGTTTGACTACACGCATGGATGATATGAAGCAAGATTTGGATATTGTTCGAAGAAAGCATGCGATTGGAGCAGACAAAGTGACATTGATCGACGGCAGCATCAATCCATCCATCGCAACTGAATTCGACAAACAGAAGCATGTAGCAGAAAAACAATTAAAAGACAGGTTCAATGAGATTACTTTTTCTCAAAGCCTAATGAAAGAAGATAGCTCTCAGCAATTGGAGGATGTATCAGAGACTACAGCTGCCAGACTTAGAGTGCTACAGCGCAGTATTGAGAATCTACAAAGGAGAATGCATTCAGTGCAGGTTGCTAAGGAGATCATGAAGAATGAGAAAGCCAAAGGAGATGAGGCAATGAGAAGCTTCGTTGGTACATGGTTTCAGAAGAGCAAAGAAGATGTAGACACTCGTTTTCCAAGTGTTGATCCACCTCCATTCTAGACAAAGAGTTCAAACGTTGAGTTTAAGACTATAACCAAACGTTGAGTGGAAGACAACCCACTATTTAGTAAGTTTTTAATTAGATTTTACTTATGCTACTATTTATTTCTAGTTTTACTTTGTTTTTACAGACTGTTTAAGTCCACCATAGAGGCACCATCAGAGGAAAATGGATCGCGACCATCGATCAACCACACATGCCTACCATCGATCGACGCCCTCTTACAGAGGGAGGTAACGAGATTCACACTTAAACTATTTACTTATGATTTGATTTTCCCTAACCAATCCGGGACAGATTACACTGGGGACAATGTAATTTAAGTCTGGGAGAGGTTCGCTAACGCTATTTATTTGTTTTGAGTTTATATATACATATATATATATAAGTTTTTTCAAAAAAAAATTATTGAGTCAAGAAGGGGACTATGATCAAGATTTATTATTGACTAACCACACTTTAGAACCATTCGTAGAAGGTTGTTTGCATAGATTAATAGAGATACCGGAGTGGATCATCATGCCACTATATCACACTTGCTTAGAAAGTTTGAAAGAACCGAAGTTGATTTCCATTACTAATCATGACATTATTTGTTTGCTTTGGGACTTGGTATACACTGGATCGGATTCCTTCTGCAAGTCTAGAAGGTAAAAGCATGTGTGCTTTCTATTCCACTCTCTCTCCTCTTCAGATAAAAAGGGGAATTGAACAGAATTTGGTGGCTACAATCATTAAGGCTTGATTCATATGATTCTACAAAGAGATAAAGGTCAAAAAACTGAACAGGATCTGGTGGAGAAAATCATTAGGTCTTGATTCATGGAAACATGTCCAAATATCTCAATCAATTAAAAAAATAAAATGATACCCTCAAAGGAAGGGAGACATTGATTGAGAAAAGTGAGAAGAGAGAGAGGAAAGGAATCAGAGAAGACTACCTATGTGCTCAGATACTTGTAGGGGTAAGAGTCCATATATCCTTTGATTGATACTCCAAAGGTAAAGCCTGCATTTTTATTATGTGCAAAGAAATAAATCAGTAGAGGGGCGAATCAAACTAGTATTCGCTAAGTTGTTGGTAGAATGAATTTGGTTGGATAAGGTATATAAAGAATCTATGTGATTGACTTGATAAAATGTGGTTGAAACAAAGTACGGTGACAGTTATACTTAGACATTTGTGAGTCTTCACTTTTCAAAACTTCTTTCGCATGTTTTTTTTGCTTGAGGAAGCAAAATGTTAAGTGAGGAGGAGTTGATATAGCCTATTTATTACCAGTTTTAGGCCATGTTATAGGCTCTATTTAAGGTCTATTATGTGTGTCTAGGCTATGTTTTAAGGTCTTTACAGGTTCATGTACGTTTTGGAGATATATGGAGATACTTGGAGCTTTTGGAAAATTTAGAGGAGAAGAATCCGTAGCTGGTCATTAAGAGAGTCGAAGTTCAAGACAGTCGTCGATCGACGAAACAGCCTTGTCATTGATCAATGGTACAAGACCAAGATCGATCGATGTTGCACACTTCCCATCGAACGATAACCAATTCATAGACAGGCGATCTCAAGCCCAAGTTATAGACAAATGACGAAGATACATTGGACAAGTTTTCACCTAGATTTTAGGGTTTTATATTTATGCTTTATGTATTGCACACAGAAGTGTGTGGAGAGTTAGAGAGAGTTCAGAAAAGAGAGTTTAGTTTTCTATTATAATTTTAAGGTTTCTAGGGATGAAGATTCATAACTCCTTAGGGAGATTTGTATTGGAATCCCAATATTTTATCTATGCATTATATTCAGACTATTGTTCTTACTTTAGTTATGTCTCAGTAGTCATCAACTAGATTTAGGGTTGAATGATGGCAATCATGTATTAGCTTAGAAGTAGGATTGCTAGGTTAAGTTAATATCCATCAATTGAGTTGTGTTTAATGCTTGCATTCTAGAGTAGCTAACTAGGATCTCGAAAGTAAGACATGGACGACCACGAGAGTAGGTTTTGTGCTAGAATAGACTCTATTGAACTAGGTTGTTTGATGCATGCGAGATCTGGTCTAATTATCTTGGTGAACATATCACCATCGATCGACATCAGGCCTTATCCGTCTATCGATGGTCTTTCTTTTTACTCACATACGAGAGTTGGAGTTAAAAGGGTCAGAATAGTTAATATTTGAGTTCTAGAATATTTACATTTCCGTGTTTCATATTTCTTATAATCCATTAAGCCTAAAACCCTAGGTCTAGCATATTGACATTTGATTTTAGTTAGTTTAATAACATATTTCCATATTTGCATTATTATCATATATATATATATATACCTAGCTTAGTTTTTAGAAATAAGAAATCTATTGTGTGTCATTGCTCTCTGTGGATTCAATCCATAAGTACTACACATGATCTCTCTTGGCAAGAGTTTCATTTGTGTGTTAATATTAGGGTTAATTTGATAGTTAACTGTTTAGGATATTTATACCATGCTAGAACAATAAACACATCATGTCAATAAACCACAAAAATTCTATTTTTGTAGTTATGGACAGGTTCTCCAAGATGGCTCATTTCATCACATGTGACAAAACCAATGATGCCACACAAAAGAACGACATGTTCTTCAAAGAGGTTGTTCGCCTACATGGAGTACCGAGAACCAAATTCCTCAGCCATTTCTGGAGGACACTCTGGAGAATGCTCATAACAAAACTTCTATTCTCTACCACTTGTCACCCACATTCTTGATGGTCATACTGAGGTAGTAAATCGTACACTCTCTCAATTATTGAGAGCTACAGTCGGTAATAACTTAAAGAATTGGTTGTCCTGCTTGCCATTCATTGAATTTGCTTACAACCATGCTAGGCATTCTGCTACTAACCTTTCTCCTTTTGAGGTTGTGTGTGGATTTAATCCAGAGACGCCAATGGATCTCATTGATTTGCCAACAACCATGTTCCGCAGTCAAGAAGGTTCAACCAAGGCTGATTTCATCAAGAAACTTCACCAAAAGGTTAAGGAGAAGTTAGAATAGAAGGCGACCAAGGTTAAGGCGCATGTCGACTAGAAGAGAAAGGAGGTGTTGTTCAAACCAGGCGACTTGGTCTGGTTAAACATGAGACCAGAACAGTTCCCATAAGAGAGGAAGTCAAAGCTGTCACCACGCGGGACTGGCCCTTTCCGGGTACTAGAAAAGATCAATGACAATTCTTACAAGGTTGATCTTCCAGGTGAGTTTAAAATTTATCCTACATTAAATGTTTATGGTTTGTCTCATTTCAATGCAGATGATTATGTTTTGATGTCAAAACCTTTTCAAGAGGGAGGGAATGATGCAGCCATCCAAGTAGAGGTTCCCATAATTAGGCGTGGTCCAACTACCCGATCAGGAGCTCGTGTCATAAGAGAAGGATTATCCAAAGGTGTTCACAAAATCCTAAGGCAAGATGAACAAACCGACCAGAAACAGCTCTAATTGAAGAGATGGTCCAATTGAAGATCCAAGATCAAACCGGCCCAATAGAGGTTTAAGATCAAGCCGGTATGATCCAATTCATATATCTCGCCCAAACCCGAACTGGTCTAATCCTTTCCTCAAGCAATCTCGGTCCAATCTCAACCCTATTTCCATTCGGTTCAGATGGATAAATGCCTGATCCATTTAAGGTAAGTAGGTAAGATTTCAATTTTGATGTTTAACCGGTTTATGGTTTTTTATTTTTGTTGGTTTTCTTTATTTCTGGTTTAATAAACTTATGGACAAATTGTCAAGCTTTGCTTTTTTCTTTTGAGTCCAATAATTCAAGGCTTTTGTTAGCCTTTGCTTAGCAGTCCAAGTAGAGTTGGGCCCCTCTGTTTAGGCTTTTTCGTCTTAGAGTCCAAGAGAGTCATTATTGTATTGCTTCAAGCCCCCTAGAAGGGAAAAGTTGCAGGTATTTAATCCCCACTATAAGCAGTCGTGTATCTTTTTGGTAGCCAATATATTAGTCAATTTTCCCTATCAAAGAAAACCTTAAGTCTTCTAGTTGAGAGAATCGGCCAGAAGCAACTCGGATCTTATCAAGTTTCTCATCACCAAACTTGTGGCGATCCTTCACTCCATTCCACTCATTGATTTAGCTTGAGAAAGATAAACATCCAACAAACCAAATCCCACCCTCATTCATCAGCCATCCATTGATCTGTTGAGACAGACATACGTCCAGCAACAAGATCCCATCATCCATCTTTTTATCTCTTTTGTTTTCATATCGCATATCATATTCATCATCGTCCATCTCTTTGTTCTTCCACCACTCGATCCCTCTTAAATCATTAGTTCTTATTCATATAGTTTTTGTTTTTGTTTGAATCATATAAAACCTTATAAACCTATAAAAATTTATCTTTATTTTGTTTAAGGTACAAATAGGTCCAAGGAAGCTATTGCCCACAACCAACCGATTAGTCTGAAAACCAAGATGTATCAAAACCAATCCATTAACTCCTTTAAAAAAAATATGAGGGTTCTTATGTAATATTTTTCATGCATATAACAACTTAACCTCCATTATGATCTACCAACCTAACTTAAAGCAAGACTAACCAATCCTAATTCCAACATTAACTAGTATACATGATCTTGAAAATAAACTGGGTTTGAAACACCTCACCTGGAAGTAGATCAAGAGATAGATCTGAAGAACCTGAACAAGAGATATAGCAACCACGACCTCAACCACACGCGATGGCTGTGGCTTGGAGACAACAGTGGCCCACAGAGAGAGAGAGAGAGAGAGAGAGAGAGAGAGAGAGAGAGAGAGAAAGAGAGAGAGAGAGAGAGAGAGAGAGAGAGAGAGAGAGAGAGAGAGAGAGAGAGAGAGAGAGAGAGAGAGAGAGAGAGAGAGAGAAGACTTCACGACTAAAGTTTTCTAGTCAGCAGACCCGGCGTTTGGATGAAAGCCAACGAAACTTGTGATTCCGGCCACCAAAAGAATATGCATTTTAACGTCTACAAATAAAAAGGAAGTTCTCAGTATCAGAGTGGTTTGTTTGTTGTTATGAGGGTTACAGGTCATGGATTCAAAGAACTCTAGTCAGTTCGCTTTGGTTTCATAATAGGAAAAGGAAAAGGGATAAAAACCTATTTATAAGAAAATAAGGAAAAATCTTAGGTTTAATTTCACTAAGCTGAAGACCTAGTAGGTTTTCCTCTATAAAGCCAAGAAATTTAAGGTTTGAGGTGTAAGGTGGATTATCCTTCGCACGTGTCGAGACAGCATAAGAACGAGATACAGCTACCTTGTTATCTTCCTAAGGGATAAAAAAGATAGAACAGACTAGTACAAGGGGCTGTTCGTTTCTCCATCTGTCATTTCCATCCGGATGATCCATTTATGTGATCCATCTAGACGATCCATCCAGAGTTTAGGGGTTGTTCGTTTCTCCATCTAGATAAGTCATCTAGATGAGTCATCTGAATGGATTTTATGTTTGTTTCTTTTTTTCTATTTCCATCTAGATGAGTTTAATAAACAAATTACAAATATACTCCTATTTTGATTTAATCATTTGTTTGATATTAACTTCAACTTAACTAATTTTTATTATTTTATCTAAAATATATTTACACTAAATAAACGTGTTTTTACGGTTTTTGCGGGAAAACATATTTTTCTTGTTTTGCAGGAAAACGAATTTTACGATTTTGGCGGGAAAACATGTTTAATGATGGAAAACATGTTTAATGGTTTTGGCGGGAAAACGTGTTTTTGCGGTTTTGGCAGAAAAATGCATTTTTGCGGTTTTGGCGAAAAACGCGTTTTTACGGTTTTGGCGGGAAAACATGTTTTTACGGTTTAGGCGGGAAAACAAATTTTTACAGTTTTGATGGGAAAACGCATTTTTGCGGTTTTGGCGGGAAAACACGTTTTTGCGGTTTTGGCAAGAAAACACGTTTTTGCGGTTTTGGCAAGAAAACTCGTTTTGGCGGGAAAACGCGTTTTTGCGGTTTGGCGGAAAACGCGTTTTTGCGGTTTTGGCAAGAAAACATGTTTTTGCGGTTTTGGCAGGAAAACGCGTTTTTGCGGTTTTGGCGGGAAAACGCGTTTTGCGTTTTGGCGAGAAAACACGTTTTGGCGGAAAAATGCGTTTTTACGATTTTGGCGGGAAAATATTTGTTGTGGTTTTAGCGAAAAAATGTATTTTTTATTTTAGTAGGAAAATACAATTTTGTAATTTTCGTGAGTAAAAAATGATATTAGCTTTAAGCTTATAATTTGTTAAATGTATAAGGGGTATAATAGACATTATACCATTTTGAGAGAACCATCTCCATCCAGATGGTCCAAATTAGTTGAGCTGGATGGACTTCAAAATTAAGCATAAAATTTTAAAGTCATTCAGATGAGCCATCTAGATGGATTGTACTTTTAGTGCCTAAACAAACAAAACTCTCATCTCCATCCAGATGAGTCATCTGGATGGTGAAACGAACAGGCCCAAATTTAAATAACTGTCTTTGCCTGTATGCGTCAAGATGCGCTTGTCAAGAAGTTGTCACAAACGATAACTAGTTAACAACACATATTTGATTCAAAACCTGTCGAGCTGGACTCTTGACCCGATACTATTTTATATGGAAACCAACTGAAAAAGGTAGGTTTCTGATTCTTTCTCTCTGTGAGAAGATAACTCTCATCAGTTCTCTCGCCTTTATAAGAAAATGCACTCGTATTTATCTGTTGCCTGAGAAATAGCTCAAAAGAATGACTACATGTGTTGCAGATCTCCTCTTTCACACCTAGGATAACATGATTCCATTTACATTCTTCTGTTTTCCAATTCATTTTATTTTTCGACCAAGTTTTGTATCCGTAATTTGATCTTTTTGTTTAGCAAAAATCTTATTTGCGAAATTTACATAGTTATAGATTTAATTTATGCAGTTTCTCTCAACTATTTCTTTCTAAATTAATGATATATTAGATTTTCATTACATAAGATCTCGGGTTCTAGTTCTAAAAAGAACCACAAACCTGCTCCAGTACGCTGGTTTTACACAATAGTACTAGGTCCTTGTAATAATTATTAAACGTTAAAAGGAAAGGTAATGTAATTATTGTTTACTAAAACAAGAGTAGAAAACGATATTCATTACTCTCCTTTAGAAATTTCTGTTTGTTTTTTATATGTAGATGAATAGATGCGCTGAACATTTATAACTCTGTAGTTAGATGTCATTGTAAGTCATTCTTTAGAGGTCTACTACAGAAAATCTGGATGTATCGTGTTTTTCTTCAAGGTGAGAAATCATTTAAACATTCACAATTACACCAATACATTTTTGTTTTGTTGCGTGGATGCATACATTCATTCACATATTGTTAGTACATACATATAATCCACTAAACCATTATGTGAACCCTTTTGAACTTAGTTTTTTTTTTTTGAAAGCTGGTATTTTTGTTAACTTAGTTATGTCCTCAATCCCACAATGGCCTAAGGTTCCTCAGAAATACTACTTTTACCTACTCTTCTTAAACGTGAGTTTATTTTACCTTTGCTGATAAAAATATAGACGATGTGAAATAACTTATCATTGTGGTTGACATTAATTAATTTGTGAAGTATTTTGTAAAAAATATTAACAATTATTTTAAATATAAATATTGTTTGAGAGTACGAAGTAAACATCGTATTAATGCTACGATGCAAAATGAAACTTGTGATGCCATCTTTCGTCTAACACATCAATAAACAATATTAGCACACAATGAGAGTCTGAGACCAATCACCATTACGTTGATTCTCGTATTACGTGATTATATCGTGTATATTCTATTTTAAAGCAGATGAACGGTCACTCAAAAGCTGAAATAATAATAAAACGCGTTGATTTTTAGAAGATAGCAACGAGTGTTGGAACGGATAACCCCGTCGCCATAGAAGAGAGACGAATAAGAGGTTTTTATGATCTTTGTGTGTGTGTGTGTCTATAGATATTACTTATATATATGTGATGCATGTCTTGGGGTTACATATATATTAGTTTAAAATTAAGTAAGTTAAAATGAATTTCTTAGAAAATATTTAAAGTAAAACTTAATCTCATATAAATGGTTTAGTATGGTTTTGTGTAGTTGTATTTCACGATTTTGTTATTTGTTTATGATTTTGTTATTCAATTAAAACGTTTAGTAATTTGATCAAATGGCGTAATGATTTTTTAAATGTTCTTTTACAATGGTAAGGTTTTAAACATTCTTTGAGTAACGGCAGGTTTTTTTTCTACTGAAAAGAGGAGAAGCAAATCTCACAAAATTGAAGTCCTGGTTTTTTTTCTGTAAACCCAAATTAAGCTTAATTATGATATGCGCCAAATAAATGCAAAATAAAATGCTAATAAAAGTGCAACGAGATAAAGCCAAAGAGTATTTATGATGAGATTTTAATGAAGAAATAATCTAGGATAGTTATAAAAAAATTTTGTGTTAAAAAAAAAAGTCATAAAAAAGTTTTTGTTACAAAAATAGTCTTTAATGAAAAAATGATTAAAAGTAGTTGTATTAAAGAGTGTAAATATACACTTATACCTCTATGGGTAACTAATCTATACTTGGGGTTTAGAGTTATGGGAAGAAGTTTTGAGGATGGTAAAAAAAATTTAAAAATAAAAAATAAATATTAAAATTTTCAAAATAAAAATGTTATTTCGGTCATTTACTTTTTTAAAGCTTCTTTTGGTGACAAAAACTTAAAAATGACTATTTGAAAGAATTGTTCGGTTTAGTAACACATTAATAGGCTTAGCTAGCTTTGAATAAAGTGTTTTGTATAGTTAAATTTTTCAAATTTGATAACCTACCATCGTTGAAATAGTATTGGAAGAGTCTAAGCTTGTTAGACAAGAGCCTTTAGGCAATCTATATAATATTGACATGACAATCTAATTTGAATTATACTGTAAGATTTAAACCTTTAGGCAAGTAGTTGTTGCCATCTTGCTATTTTTGTGCACCAGAGTGAGACTTCAGTTTTTTCTACTCCTAAGGTTAAATGGATTAGTGTGTCACAATGACAAAATACCTTGTTTAAACCCACGTAATGAGATGATGCTACTATTAACACCATACCTAAATTTCAACATTGGTAATTTTAAGTTTCAACGTTACATACTACTCGATGTCAGCAATATATGTTCAATTCCACCATTTTTGCCAATAGAAAACGATTAAACAACAAACATTTTGATTTTTAGTTAGAAAAGCAATCATTTCTCAGATTTAATAGAGTTTGTTTCATTGTTGTTTTCCTTTTCTTGATATTCTTGTAAACTTTGATATGATTTATGACAAATTTTGGCAGAAAAAAAACAAGCCAAAAATTATGACCACCCAAAATTTTTGTTTGTTTTTTGAAGATCATTTTAGGATAATTGTTTAATTTGGAGAATCACTAAAGTTTTTAGAAATTTAATGTTATAGATAACATTGTAAAGCAATTTATAACATAATCTTATGAGTAGGGGAACTTTTTTTTTCTTCTAATTCTGACCATCACTTTAATGGATGAATTCATGTGTATAATAAGTCATTTATCATTATTCTACCATAAATTGGATATATAAATGCCACGAAGTTTGTGCTTATATACATCTATACAAGAATCATAAATGTGTGTGTTTTATAAATCAACTACCTTCCAAAGTTAGTTCATAAACCGATAATTACACATGACATATGTATGATGTATGGTATTAATATATGTCACATCATAACATTTGTATTCATGGTCTCTCGCACCCTTCTCTTCTCATGTCACACTATATATAAACACCACCAATCAACTATCCTTTTTCTCTGACTATTAACTGAAATGGTTCTCAAATCACTTGGTTAAACCTGTCTTCGTTTTCTCCTCCTTCTTCTTCTTCTTCCCACCATCATAGTTATCTTTAGATACAATCAAAAGTATGGTGTCTGCACAGTTAACGCTTATTCGGAAGATTGTGGGTACAATAGGTATCTTTTTCGATTATTCACATTTACGAACCCATTTTTTTTTCCTTTTACAACTTTTATTAACCTACTATTTGCTTCTAATATGTTGATTTTTTCAATTCATATGATCAAATTTGCAGGAAATGCTATCGCACTATGTTTGTTTCTATCCCCAACGTAAGATTTCTTTGTATTATTGAAAAAAAAATCTGAAACAAAGAAGATTCATTAAACAATTATTTATCTTTGATTTTCTTAAAGAAAATAAATATTTCAGATATGATTTCTCTTGAAAGATCTCAGTTGCGTTCATCACTTTTTAAATTTTTTTTTTTTTGTAACCAGAGTAATAAAGTTGATGCTATTTTCAAAATAAAAATGCTTTTGCCAATATTATAATAAACTAAAGAAAACATACTAGTTTTCTTTCAAAAAGATAAAGGTATTCAAGTTTGTAAATTAGTTAAACTAGGTTATATCATAAAATATGAAAAACAATTCCTAGCAAAAATAGATAATAATAATAATAATAATAATAATAATAATAATAATAATAATAATAATAATAATAATAATAATAATAATAATAATAATAATAATAATAATAATAATAATAATAATAATAATAATAATAATAATAATAATAATAATAATAATAATAATAATAATAATAATAATAATAATAAGTGATAAACCCTAAAATGCTTACATTATACTTAATGTTCCATTTACATTCAGGCCAACTTTTAGAAGGATCGTGAAAAAGAAGTCAGTGGAGGAATACTCACCAATACCGTACTTAGCGACTCTAATAAACTGTCTCGTTTGGGTTCTCTATGGACTCCCTATGGTGCATCCGAACAGCACACTGGTCGTTACAATCAACGGTGCAGGTGTCCTAATCGAAGTTGTGTTCATTACCATCTTCTTCGTTTTCAGTGGCCGCCCAAAACAGAGAATGGTAATAGCCGCTGTTTTAGCGGGTGAAACGCTATTTGTGGCTATTCTCGTAGTCTTGGTCTTCACTATACAACACACCACCACAGAACGTACGATGAGCGTTGGAATCATATGTTGCGTTTTCAACGTGATGATGTATGCTTCTCCATTATCTGTTATGGTATGTTTTCGTTAATAATCATTATTTATCATAATTATATTTCCTTGCTAATTATTTTTTTTCATTTTTGGGTTTCAATATTTAATGATGCATTCATGACTTTTGGTTTCTTTTAAAAACTTGCAACTAAGTTATTTTTTCCTTGCAAAATAATTACATCGAAAAAAATATGAAGAAAATGGTAATAAGAACGAAAAGCGTGGAGTTCATGCCGTTTTGGCTGTCGTTAGCTGCGTTTCTAAACGCGGGTGTTTGGACAGTTTACGCACTCATGCCTTTGGATCCATTCATAGCTGTGAGTACTTTCTTTTTCATCAAAGTTTCATGATTTACCTATAAAACTAGATTTCATATTTATTTTAAAAGAAAATACTGAACCCAAATAAAGAATATGATAAAGTACAATAAACGAAAATTACATATATTTTTTGTAGGAAATAAAGGTTATTAATTTGATTTTAATTATTTTTGTTCAGATACCAAATGGAATTGGATGTGTATTTGGGCTGGCCCAATTAATATTGTACGCTGCGTACTACAAATCCACCAAAAGAATGATGGCAGAAAGACAACCGATAATAGGTTTATCCAGTGCGGTCGTTCGTATTGGATCTGAGAAAGTTGCGCAACCATTGGCTTAGCGGCGTTTGATTTGATCTACTCAAACTATTCACGTCGGATTATCATGCTTTTATTTACGGTCTTGTTTAAGTAATTTCCATGTCTTTATTTGGGGAGCAATGTGCTCTATTAAAAACTGTGGGGTGTGTAATGTTCCAACTTTAAGATTATATGCAGACTCAAATAAGTATTAAAAGTTCATCTTGGCCTGGGCGGTAATTTGAGAAGCAATTTATCTTTTATTGTTTCTACTATTTGTTATTAATCAATCATGCTATGTATCAGTATTGAACTCGACGGTATATTTTAAACTATTATTAGTTATGTACCTTCTGTCTAAGCAGTGTTAGCATCTAGCTCAAAGGTTCAGTCTCGGGTTGTGGGGTGAAATGGAGCAAGGAATTTTGAAGCAGAATGGACTACAAAAAAAAGTTTGTTTGCTTCGGCCTTTCGACTTTGAACTTTGGAGCGACTTGCTTTTAATTTTGTTTCACATCCCATTCCCAGCTGATGTAAGACCACGACGATTAACATCCAAGCTGATATAACACCATGCACGGTTAACGTCCCAGCAGTGTTAGAATCTAGCTGATTTTCTTGGTTGACAACTTACAAAGTTGAGATGGCGAAAATTTCATGCAGTTTGGAAAAAAAGGGAGAGAGAGAGAGAGAGAGAGAGAGAGAGAACTTTCGATCTCTGGGACGAATTTGAGTCGCCGGTACATGTTAACCCGTAATTTTTTTTTTTTAAAAAAGACATTTTCATAAAAAATAAAAAATATTATAAATATTTATATAATTTAATTATAAGTGTATAATTAATTTATCATTTAGTTTTAAAATAATAAATAATATACAATTAAAATAATTATTTTTAATATAATTAATATTATTCACGGGTTTGGTGGATTACCTGCAGATTTTGGTAGAGCGGATGCAGTTATAAGATTTTTTGTTTACTGATTATATTAGTCAAATTTTTAAATAAAAAAATGATTCGTTCTGCAACGGAGCAGGGCGGGTCGGGTTGACCCACAAACCCAGTAATAATCATGAGTTGCTTCTAAAGATTGCTTAGTTTCATTAAATCCCCCATATAACTATATAAGACATGAAACCACTCATGATAGACTCTCCACTTGGCATTAGTTCTGTGTTTTCCTCTGCCCAACCATTGATATTTATCTTTTTGGAGATTGAGATGGTGGCGTCGGAAGTTCTTGATATCCTTCCAGCTTGGAGAAGTATCTTAATAGGATGAGAAACTTGTTGTACATGTATGACCAACATGAGAGACCACGACACGTACGATCAACCACAAACAACGCAGAATTTGCGCTCCCTTATCATAAGTTGATTTTAATATAACTTTATATTTACAGTTATAAATTTATAGAATTTTAGTAAATTATAAATATAATTTACGTATATGGTAAGCAACCAGACCATGTAACTATCTTATTTTAAGATTATTACCAAAAATCAAAATCTTCACCATTAAATTT
>CAJHQQ010001117.1:0-115698 GCA_905132885.1 Moricandia moricandioides
ACCTGAAAACACTTGAAAATTGTTATCCCGTCAACCAGACTTGCCCAGTGTTTCCATGAAATGTTGTTCCTGCGCAAGAAGTCTTAGTTAGTTAGATCTTGGTTCCTATTATGGTAACTGATTAACCAGATACCACGTCAAGAAGATTACTTAATATGAAACATAACATGGAGATAAGTTGTTGCCTTACTTCAGCCCACATCGAAACACAATTGAGATACGACGAGTTATGCTTGCCATTGTTGATCTGAAAACTACACAAAACAGAGAGGGGGCAGATAGAGAGCACAGCGGCTCCGTGAGTATGATGAGTGATTGAAGCTTTGTATGCAAGCAATGTACAAAACACGACCAAAACTCATGTCGATTAAAACGATGGTAGGTTGGCGAACACTCTTAAAATCACTGCTTGGCCCTGTGTATGGTGAACAACTCCGAAGCGTCAAGTGTGAACTTGTATTGACACCGCCGCTGAGTGGTTGTTTCTTAACGTGCAATCCATTTTAGATCGTGTCTCCTTACATGCTTCATGATCACAGCATGCGATTTGTTGAGCTCTACATCAAATCTCAGACACACCCGTGAGCATGCACTTGTAATATCGCAGCATGGTTCATGGTTGTGGCAATGGTAAACCGTCTCGTCTCGTCTAAACGAAATAGACATAACAATTACCACAAAGAGAAATGTTTTGAAAGAGCTGTGTAGGATCGAAGAAGAGTCACGACTTATGCGGTTCTCTTTCACGAAACCTCTTTTGTTAATAGTTAATGGCAGAAGAATTAATATATATATATACTACTATATATTATATATATAATATTATATATATACAATGATATAGCTTGGTTAACGAAGTGGTTGGTTTAAGAAATAAATGGATCAAACCAATTTCGAATAGTGGTTTAGTGAACCGGTCGTTTACAATCTCCCTCATAACTGAGGGAATTCTTCGTTGGATTCAAAATTCTGACTCGGTTTCGGTCTTCTCCTCAAATTTTTATATAATGTTAAATCCATGTTTAGATCGGTATATCAGAGTCCTCCTATATCTTCATCTTTCCACGACAACCTTACATATATTCATGTTCTACCTTTTTTCTTTTTTTTCTTTTACTGAGATCATTTTTTCTATGCAAAACCTCTAGCTCTATTAATTGCTTGTTAAATACCACATGAAGGTCAACGATAACCCAAATATAAGTCCGCACAGAATCTACTCTAAAGATAGGTGAACCATGTATTCGCTAAGCTCTTCCATCATGAGTCTTGCATACTGTGGAAATAAACCTATATATTCTTGACACATTATCCAGACAAACTTTAAATTCCTTAATGTGTTATGACATTATTTTTTAGAGAATGAGCCCTCTTCCCGCTCATAAAGTCATTTTCATTTATCTACCGCTCTTAACCCCTTACTCTTATATTCTTCATCGCTCCCTCACTATTGTTCCAACATCATGTTTGAAATAAGACAGCTGTAAAAACCTATATTGTGTGCTATAATTATTTATATGTAACTCTCAATGGGTAAAATACTCTTCAGTCTCTTTTTTGAAAACAAACCAAAATCTTATCTTCTCAGTCTTGAGGACCTTCGAAGCTTGTTAAACAGCAGCTATAAACTGTTTATCCAGATCTAATAAATACTGACGATATGACCATTATTCCCCATAGCTTACCAACAAGACCTATATACAAAATCTCATACGGTGCTATCTCAATGCTATGACTGATAATGAATGTAGATAATTCTCCAGCAATTATAGATATTTTCACATTTACTCCCAATCAAAGTACAAGTCTTCGCAATTATCTTTTAAAGGCCTAACTTAGTGATTTGGTCCGATTGATCATTAATCTAATCGCCATATTCCTTAACAGCCCCCCGTGGGACCCAGCTGCGCTGAACGATCTACCCTAAAACCCCTCCCCTTTTATCAACCTGCCCGAAATCACCCCCTAGGCCTCGGTCAGCAGGGGTTATTGTGCACTTGGCCACTCAACCAAGACTCACCTTTAACAGCCACTTCCACAGAGAAGCTGTCACCAATTGTTCTGCAAGTCAATTGGTGCAGCTTCTTGTAGACGTGCTGTTAAAGGCTGGGTCTTGGGTGAGTAGCACCAACGCACCAATACCACTGTGACGGAGCCTGGGGTGATTCGGCTTACGTTATTCACAGGGGGTAGGGTCGATGGCTGCCGCCAGTGGGCGTCTTTCCACGGAGCTGTTATATAAAAGACTTTTAATAACGCCTACCCCACAACGGCGGATTCAGCCCCCCGCCCTGCAGTGCACCACCCAACCCCTCCCCTGTGATACAACCGCCTGAATCACCTCTAGGCTCGTCACAGTCGGCTTATGGTGGTGCCTTGGCGTACCGAACCACAAAGACCACCCTTACAACACTCCCACAAGAAGCGTCCACCATTATCTGCAGTTCAATTGGTGACATCAATTGGTGGACAGCTTCTCTGTGGAAGTGTTGTTAAAGATGAGTCGTGGTCGAGAAACCAAGCGCACCAATTAACCCCACCTGTGATCCAGGCCTAGGTGAATTCAGGCATTGATCACAGGGGAGAGGAGGATCGGTGCACTGCAAAGGGCCGGCTGATCCGCCCATTTGGGTCAGGCCGTTATATAAAGTTCGACTTTGTGACATCCCTCCGATGACCCAGGCTGCGCGCAGCGCATGACCTAACCCCTCCTGTTGATACACCTTGCCAAATCACCCCTAGCCTCGGCTTCACATGTTATTGGTGCACTTTGGCGCTCTCGAACCCAAACCTCACCCTTTAAACAGCACTCCTACAGAAGCTTTACCAATTATCTGCAGCTCAATTAAGGTAAACACTCCTGTAGGATGTTTAAAGGAAGGGTCTCTGGCGAGTAGCGCCCAGTCACCAATAACCCACCTGTACCGAGCCTAGGGTGATTTCTGCAGTTGTATCACAGGGGAGGTCTTGGTCGATGCTGCAGCGCCAGCTGGGTCCCACGGGAGGGCTGTCAATTCCTTCCAATCCGGAGAAGTAAGATTCTGTAATAATCCGCAAAGTTATTCTATGTTCTACTTTAACCCTACTGACAAGTCTAACACTAGCGATCTCATGTAGCCACATACTCCATTCCATCTCCAGTATAGTATGTCTTTCTGATTCCATATAATCTTTGTATTTCTAGATTGATTGGAACGGCGAATAGTGTGCTTGCTGTAAGATTCCTTCTTACTAGCTCGTCTCCTCTAGCACACATACTCACTTTTGCGATAAAATATACATTTTATTTCATGCTAATTGTCCGAGCATGGAGACTCCTATCCGTCTTGTCCTTTCCTGCGCTATATCTCAAAAGTAAGTATGCCTATCCCAACTTAAAACCAATTAATAATGCCTCCACCGTAACTGAACATAAACCTGATAATACGTGTATCGCCAGCTCTTAAAACCTGCATTGAACCATCGCCTGCTTATGTGCCTGCTCAACGCTCATGTCACCTGGTTGCCTAACCAGGATGGTATTTATCTCCAAATGTAGAATATAAACAGGATATATCTACTACAATTCTCAAAATTTTGAAATTCCTCTGAAAGAGCATATATTCAGGTTGATGACCGTAGCATATTAAATCCTCCTCGCCATGCAAATAATTGCTCGATAAACCATTATGTTACAAATCTCCACTCTTTTTTCAACTCAATTATCTATGTCGTTCTAGACAATATGTGATTGTGAATCTGTGTTGTCCTTGTTTCGTCTATAGTGAAAACATTCTTCTGAAAAAGTAGTGTTTCATTTCAAGATCTTCAAACTACATCTACAACTCGCAGCCATTGTGTATCCATAACTTCTCTCCCCAATAATCTAACCTTTACTATGTTGCTTTAAAACCCTCAACTTCTCTCTCTCAATAAACTCTCCCAACCTTCAACATGAAAATTGAAACTCCTGTTCGATTGAATTCCGTGGAACGTTATTGTTGCCTCGCTCAGTGGTAAACATTATCCTTGGCAATTCCATTACACTAGATATGTACAGAAATCCATCCTTAGTTCAATCATAGTATCTAGTCATCATATCTATAAATCTCCCAATAGATTAAAGTCCACTAGTTATGACCGAAAAAACTGATGAATGCATATAGTTTACACATATCCAAAATGAATCTATTTCTTTAGCCTCTCAATATACTCTGAATTACCAACATAACAATTTAATCTGAATTAAAAAAACTATACTCCAATATCACACACAAGAAACGCCCCCTATTAATCCAAAAGCGCCCACGAGTTTACAAATCTAGAAACCTCGAATAACAATACTAATTCACAAGAGTAGACATTCCAACCAATGACTTATCCCTCCATCTCACATATCTCTTGTAACAAAATCGTGTGAGCGAGTGGCTTGAATTAGGGTGTAGAGAAATCACATATCCACTCTGTGACCAATCTCTCAGAACGACTAACGAACACTGATAAAACACCTGAGCAACTTGTGAGACTTGGCAAATCCTTCTGTTCACACTGCTGGAATACAATTAGCTCGTTACTTGCTGCTGAATTTGTATTTGGTATACGTAAATAAAGATGATAAATTTGATCATGAGTTATTTGAAAAGTTTACTTATTATAAGTAAATGTCGATGAGTACACAAATATTGAAATTGACAAAACAAAACAAAACAAGATTGTTAGAAGATATTCTTAGACTATGAAAGTAATTGTAACACCCGTCTCCTCCTCTCTTAATGAGGGCGTGCTACTACCGATAAAATATAGAATTAAGCCGATTTAAAAAAAAATCAAATAAAATATTAAAACATTTAATAAAATAAACGCATGATAAATCATTTTTAAATTTAGAAACTGAAATAAAATATACGCAAGATAAATCATTTTTTTCATTTAATAACCAGAATAATTCATATCTAAAAGTCGTATAAAACCGAATGAAAAACCGATATAAATAAGACGATCCCCAAGACACCAAACTGTCCAAATATCCGACAATTCGTCATGCTCACCTGAAAGGGGGGGGGAGAAAGAAGGGTGAGCAACAGGGGAGTCACTCAGTGAGGTATGAGATGCTAAACCCGAAGTCCATGGACCCGGTCATAACACTCTGAATAAATATAATTTAATTCTAACACGTAACAAACACGATACCTAAAGTACCCAAAGAACAAACAATGGTCCTAGCGGAGGTACACCCCCGCTGCCCACTAACAGGCCAAAACAACGCCGAATACGTGCTCAGTAACACACACCCGTAGACGATTTATCGACCTCAGCCTTGGCAACAACAGGTCGACTATGTTATGCCGCAACATCTCCACACAAACTATACTGGTCACAAACCGCCCTACGGAATTACGTCTCCATAGTCGACCACAACCTTTCACCTCATTTCACCACATTAATTATATATATATATATATATATATATATTTAATATCAATTCTCAATGAACAAGCAATGTTGAACCCTCTAACACCCTATATCCGGTTTAACATAGAACCTAATAACTAAATAAGCAGACTCTAACAGACTCGATTTCATGAAGACGGAACACATTAGAACTAAATTATGTTTATTCAAAATCCTAAGCCGTGTACGAGAAGTTTGGGAACAGCCCTCACCTTAATGAAGGCCGAAGATAATGGGAGAATGTAGAAAAATAGATATGCACGACTAACACAACTCAGCTTGAGATTCACGACTTGAATGATTCCTTCCTGCGCAAGAAGGGTCTAAGGTCCATCATATCAATGTTTCTTGCACTATAAGAAACATGTAACACCCATCTCCTCCTCTCTTGAGAACGGCGTGCTACTACCGGTACAAAATTAAATTAAACCGATTTATAAAAATATCATATAAAATATTAAAATATTTAATAAAATAAAAGCGGATAAATCATTTTAAATTTAGAAACAAAAATAAAATATACGCAAGATAAATCATTTTTTTACATTTAATAACCAAAAATTTCATATCAAAAAGTTGTATCAAAACCAAATGAAAACCGATATAAATACGATGATCCCCAAGACACCAAGTCGTCCAGATATCTGACTACTCGTCATCCTCACCTGAAAAGGGAAGAAAGAGGGGTGAGCAACAGGGGAGTCACTCAGTGAGGTATGGGATGCTAGACACGCAAACCACTGACTAAATAAATAGAACTCCCACTATGGAAGTTTAACTCTAGCATGAACAAACAAGACACCTAAAGCATCACACACAACAAACAATGCGCTGATAGTGCATAACTAGCTCATACACCCCTCATTCTCCTCATACGGATATACGACATCATAATAAGCGTCGATAGCCCAGACATCTCTGGACCCCCGCCCGTAACCAATAAGCGTCAAATGCAAACGTCTCTGCACCACGCCCCACACAAATATGCGTCGATAGCCCAAACGTCTCTGGACCCCCGCCCTCAATATGCGTCGATAGCCCGGATGTCTCCAAACCCCCGCCCTCATAAGCGATGCTAATCCAGATCTCTCTGAACAGCCGCCCTCATAAGCGTTGCTAATCCAGATCTCTCTGAACAGCCGCCCTCCACACATAGTCCCTACTCATATCTATGTATACGTATATATATATATAACATCATTTAACATCACTCAATCCATATCAAGTTGAATCCTCTAGACCCCTAATTCCGGTTTACATTGAATCCTAACTATCACACAAGACTCGATTCAATCAGACGGAACATGTTTCGAAACTAAACGACGATAGAAAGAATTCTACACTAGTAACGGGATTTACGGAATAGACCCTCACCTTTGCCACTGGCTGTCAACGGAAGATGGTCAACTGCAACACGAGAGAATCAATGACTTAGACTCAAAGTCTCAGGAAATAAAGTTCCAAAAATGGAAACTTTCCTAAAGTGGAAACTTACCTAAAACAACAAATTTCCTAAAATAGCAACTTTCCTAAAATAGCAATTTTTCCTAAAATAACAACTTTCCTAAAATAGCAACTATCCTAAAATGGCAAGTTTCCTAAACTAGAAATTCCTCTAACTAGAACTTTCCAAGACTAGAAATAGGGAGGCGATAAACTTACCAGAAATATCACTCGAGAACTCGCCTGAAACTCGCCCGAAAACTCGACCGAAAATCTTGCTAGAAAATTACTTTGTGACTGGTCGTCGAATAATTCAACAACTGTCACACGCAAAGCACTGCTTTGACTTGATGAAAATAAAGTGGAGGGGTGGAGTTTCTTATATAGGAGAAGGGAAAGGAGGAAGAAAACTTAAACTTCCAATGTGGGACAAAGTTAAAAAGAGTTTGTTGGGTTTTTAGTTAAAAAAAAGAACAAATGGGCCTGGCCCTAAGATCATGGTCGTTAATTCTCCCCCACTTAATCGGAATTCGTCCCGAATTCCAAAGAGACGATGAAAGAACGTTCACGGTTTCGAAGAAGAGAACAACACAAGATAATAGACAATGGAAAAGAAAGAAAACTTGGTCTTCTCCTACAGAAGGAAAGAAAATCAGAATCCCTATCGACTAACCGAATGATACTAGGCAGAAGGGTGCCATTTTTTTTTCAAAAACTCCCAATCCCCAAAACATTAAAATTGTTTGAAACCGCGTCCCATAAATCGCCATCCCGGATCGGAGCCGGGACGGAACCCGCTCTGATACCAAATTGTAACACCCATCTCCTCCTCTCTTTAGAACGGCGTGCTACTACCGGTACAAAATTAAATTAAACCGATTTATAAAAATATCATATAAAATATTAAAATATTTAATAAAATAAAAGCGGATAAATCATTTTAAATTTAGAAACAGAAATAAAATATACGCAAGATAAATCATTTTTTTACATTTAATAACCAGAAATTTCATATCGAAAAGTTGTATCAAAACCGAATGAAAACCGATATAAATACGATGATCCCCAAGACACCAAATCGTCCAGATATCTGACTACTCGTCATCCTCACCTGAAAGGGGAAGAAAGAGGGGTGAGCAACAGGGGAGTCACTCAGTGAGGTATGGGATGCTAGACACGCAAACCACTGACTAAATAAATAGAACTCCCACTATGGAAATTTAGCTCTAGCATGAACAAACACGACACCTAAAGCATCACACAGAACAAACAATGCGCTGATAGTGCATAACTAGCTCATACACCCCGCATTCTCCTCATACGGATATACGACATCATAATAAGCGTCGCTAGCCTAGACATCTCTGGACCCCCGCCCGTAACCAATAAGCGTCGAATGCAAACGTCTCTGCACCACGCCCCACACAAATATGCGTCGATAGCCCAAACGTCTCTGAGCCCCCGCCCTCAATATGCGTCGATAGCCCGGATGTCTCCGAACCCCCGCCCTCATAAGCGTTGCTAATCCAGATCTCTCTGAACAGCCGCCCTCATAAGCGTTGCTAATCCAGATCTCTCTGAACAGCCGCCCTCCACACATAGTCCCTACTCATATCTATGTATACGTATATATATATATAACATCATTTAACATCACTCAATCCATATCAAGTTGAATCCTCTAGACCCCTAATTCCGGTTTACATTGAATCCTAACTATCACACAAGACTCGATTCAATCAGACGGAACATGTTTCGAAACTAAACAACGATAGAAAGAATTCTACACTAGTAACGGGATTTACGGAATAGACCCTCACCTTTGCCACTGGCTGTCAACGGAAGATGGTCAACTGCAACACGAGAGAATCAACGACTTAGAATCAGAGTCTCAGGAGATAAATTTCCAAAAATGGAAACTTTCCTAAAGTGGAAACTTACCTAAAACAGCAAATTTCCTAAAATAGCAACTTTCCTAAAATAGCAATTTTTACTAAAATAACAACTTTCCTAAAATACAAACTATCCTAAAATGGCAAGTTTCCTAAACTAGAAATTCCTCTAACTAGAACTTTCCAAGACTAGAAATAGGGATGCGATAAACTTACCAGAAATATCGCTCGAGAACTCGCCCGAAAACTCGACCGAAAATCTTGCTAGAAAATTACTTTGTGACTGGTCGTCGAATAATTCAACAACTGTCACACGCAAAACACTGCTTTGACTTGATGAAAATAAAGTGGAGGGGTGGAGTTTCTTATATAGGAGAAGGGAAAGGAGGAAGAAAACTTAAACTTCCAATGTGGGACAAAGTTAAAAAGAGTTTGTTGGGTTTTTAATTAAAAAAAGAACAAATGGGTCTGGCCCTAAGATCAGGGTCGTTACAAAACAGTTAAATGATCACTTACGTACTTGAAACATGGGAATGACACTTAAACTTCATTCATGGATACACAACTTATTACGCTGGCTACATTATTAGTGACAAGCGATCCAACCAATTGAAGAGAAGAAGCTGGTTGAGCAAGCAAGGGGTAGAGCTTACCCTAAATCTTACGCTCCTCCTTGGTTAAAGACACACGCAATCTCCTGCAAGAAGGCGGCATCTATAGTGACATGGATGCATCTTCGGTGTGATTGCTCATGGTGGTGATCCGTGGGGATGATGATGCAATAGGACGGCTCTATTTGTCTCTTCTCCACATCTCGGTTAGTGTATGACCACAAGCAACGGGGCAGCGAAAACCTCTCTCATCACAAGGCTGTCTCCGGTGATGCTGCTTCATGGTCGGGCATGGTGAAGCTTCTTGGGAAGGTCCAGCGGTTGCGTATGGTTTGACGGCGTCGATCTCCTCTCCACACACGGACAAGAGTATGCAGAAAAAGAAACATAGAAGAAGTTGAAGAAAGGAAACGTGGAGAGAGAAGATAAATCATCTAGGTGGGGAGATGAGAGATAGAGAGGATGAAGGAGAAGAATATCATAATCTCTTAAAGATGGTGTTGACGGCTTGAATTGTGGCGTAGGGTTTTCAGATATATGTACAACTTATACACGTGTGCATACCTACACACGATTACCAACAAATTGAGAATGGTCTTGGTTAGAAATACATAATTAAATTGAACCAGATTTGGTTCAAACAAGACGATTAAACCGGATCGTTACAATTCTTCCCTACTTAATAAGGAATTCGTCCTCGAATTCTAGTCTTGGTCTGTTTGCACGGTTCTATCCCCTATTTGTTTTTGGCTTGTCCATAAAAGATCTCAAACTCAGTCAGCTAGGTGTTCTTTTAGTTCTCATGTTTCTCCCTATATAACCATCTCTGCCACTACTTTTACCTTGTCATAATCTTTTATTGATTGGTTAGGCACACACAAATTCTTATTAAGATCCTTTGACTCTTGCTTGAATTGAAGACTTGTTAACTTTCAAGGTTTGGTTCCTCCTGAAATTTCTTCATTTTCAGCTACATGAAATCACTCACCTCAAATTCAAATATTTCCTATGTTTACCATCATAACTCTTTTGATGGTGATGAGCTTCCTTTAGCTAACACTTTAGCATTTTCCTTTTCTCTATCGTCTCTTGAACCATTACTTTTATATGTCCTCTCTCCCACTTTGGTCCAAAATAGTGGTATACGACACGAAGTGACTATAAGGAACTTCATACAGTGATTTATCAATACTTGTGTGCTAACTGATATTGTTGATGAACTCCACCATAGTCGGATATTGATGAGGACATCAAATCAGCATCAACCATGGAAAAAGAAATCAGGAGAAAATCAGTGGAGAACAACAAGCTGAGAAGAGCTAAAGAAGCCAACCAAGACATATGTGCAATCAAAACGCCATATCTTACAAACCAGGAGGAATTTATCCATAAAACCAGTTTTGTTGGATTCTACACTCAATAAGAGCACATGGCGAATTGGTTTCATGTAAAAAGGATTAATGGTTTAGAAGATATGTCATTTTCAAGACAAAGGTGGCCCGAGTTGCCTTATTTGGAAGCTCATTGGATTAATCATTTGCAAACCAAACATTGGCGACCAGAGGAGACATATAACCATTCAGGAGATGCATACAACCAACCAGGAGAGTCAGACACGTTCTTACAATGCACCAGCATCCACCAAATTATCCAGAATCAACCAAGGCTCTACTTGCCATTTTTAGAGCCAAAATCAATCAATGCTCAACAGCTCATTTCCCATCAAGCTTGGCACGACTTCTACCAATGTATCTGCAGTAAAGAAGTTCCTAAGAAGCTTACCTACAGTCTTAAACCTTCCAGATACAAAGACATCATTCCAGCCCTTGAATCAAGCCAATGGATCCCCAAAATCTTCCAACGGCTAGTTTTCTTTTTGTTTGATTTATTTCCCTTTTCCTAGATTTAGACTAATGTTTCTGAGCATATATAAGCTCCCTTAGGCGTGCTGTAATATTCACCTTTCAATCTCTAAGAAATATATTCAGTTTATTTTGTTTTATCAAAGTTTGTCTTTGCATAAAATCTGTCATTAGGATTTCATTGAGAGAGTCAGTGTGTTCTATAGATTCGTGTGTATTAGGCTGTTGAGAGAGTCATCATCCCTTGGATATCATAGATTGAGAGAGTCAATCAGACCACCAGATTGAGAGAGTCAATCATCTTCACAACCATTTCTACCAACACCCATCTTCCGCACCAGCTTCTTGGATCACTTTGATCACCATTTGAGGACAAGTTCATGGAGTGATTTTGTGCCTGTATCATCTGGTATCAGAGATAAAAGCTCCTATCAGGTTGTTTCTATCTTTTATTCTTGCTTTGTTATTTCATTCGTAAAAAACCAAAAAAAAAATTGTCATTTTTTTCTTTAAGTTTCGGTTTTTGCCATTTCTACGTTCTTACTGTTCTTATCACTTAAAGAAAAACGGAAAAGAAGAAGTTAGTAGTGTTTGATCTTTAGAAAAAATTTGAAAAACCAAAAGAATCTGTTTGCATTTAGTTCATAGTCATATTTCCTTTTCTAGTATATCTGCATACCAAAAAGAAAACCATAGCATTTTGTCTGATCTATTGCATTTCTTGACTTTCCTTTTGCTATTAATTTCGAATTGCATCCAAAGAAAAGTAAATAAATAGTATCATTTCATGCATACCATATTGTTTGCATAAAAAAAAAAAAAAAAAAAAGAAAGAAAGATAGGAAGGAATATTGCATCATATTTTTCATGTTATCATTGCACTTCGAATTTGCATCATTAATAAAGCATTGTTTCATTTGAAGTTGGTCCCAGTATTCTGTATTTCACTAATCTATATAAAGGGGATATCATCTTAATTAATTTCGTGCATAACATATATTTGTTTCATCCTTTTGATTGCATTAAAAAAAAAGAGAAAAGAAAAACATTTCATCAGTTTATTTAAATTCTGTCCAAGCATACATATAGGATTGCCTTCCTAGTTATTATTTCACTTATATTTGACGCCAATACCTATTGAACACTTAACCCACGAGTTTGTGTTATTTCAGGAACAATGGGAGATGAAGAACAAAGTGAATATGATTGGGAACAAGAAGACCAACTCCTAACTGATGAAGAAGGATGTTATGAAAATGATCAGTGGATAGATGATTGTTCCAGCACTGATTATGATGATGATCCAGATGGTAGAGAGCTTGAACCAGAACCACCAGACCATTATCAAGACAACACCATCTCCATAGATTGGTCCAGAGAAGAAGTGGATCAAGAAAATAACCATGAGGTTAAATTGTGTCAAGAAGAAACTGAATCCAAGATTAGTCTAGATGAACACAGCCATCATGAAGAGGAGTCTCATGGAGTAGAAACAGAGGATTGTTTCAATGAAGAGGAAGAAAATGAATCAGAAGAGGTTTATCTACAAGAAGGCTTTGATGATAACTCAGAGCATGAGGAGTCATATGTGGAAGAGAGGCCATGGTGTGAAATACCATACTCTGATCATGAGGAGGAACACGAGGATGAAACTGATTCCCAAATCAATTCACACTATTCTGAAGCAAGTGTTAAAAATGGGACAGCAAGTAAGCATGACTTTGCTGAAGAAGAAGAAGAAACATTGAGTGAGGCTGTAAGAAGTGATGGAGAGTATGAGCCAAGATACATCAAATATGCAGGCCATCACGAAGGACCAGATGCTTACCTTAAGTGGGAGAAAGACTTGGAGCAATGGTTTACACTTCACCAAGTTAAAGAGGATGAGAAACCTATAATTGCTGAGGATACCCTAACCGAGTATGCATATTGGTGGTATGATTATGATGCTTCCTGGACAGAAATGAAGGAGCTACTACGTGAGGAGTTTGTGACAGGAGCTGAGAGCAACAATGAATATCATTTCAGGCGCCCAGATGTATTTCCTAAGCCAAGGATATTGATTCTAGCACCCATGCCAACTCCAAATATTAAGCCAAAGAAGATGTGTGGTCCTAAGTCAAGGGAGGTCACGTGCAACACCTTCAGCATAAAAAGAAACAATAAGAGAGTTGTCAAGAAAAAATCAAAGGAACAGCATGTGCAACCAAAGGCAGTACCAAAGAAAGGAACTCAAGAGAAGCAAAATTCAAATATGTGTTCTCTACATATGATCAAGCCTCAAGCAACTTTTCAGTGGTTTAAAGGAGCTTTACAGCTACCTAAGAAGAAGAAAGAGGTGAGGTCTACAGCTCCAACACAGAAAGTTCCAACAAAGTCAGAACAACAAACCAAGAGACACAAGAAATATCCAAAGCAGAAGGTAGGGCAATGTAAGTCTTCTGAACTTTCAAAAATAGCTAGCATAATCTGTTATAGATGCCATCAAAAAGGTCATTATGCTGTAGCTTGTCCAAGTAGATCAGTAGAGACTTCACACCTAGCAACACCAGAAATAAATGCATTTAAAGATAATCTTGCTGAGCTAGTCCCTAAGATGTCTATTTCTAGTGTAATACACTTGTCTTTGCCAAGAGATGTTGATGCAGGAAATGATGATAACTTTGAGGAGAAATGCCCAGAAGCAGACACATTCCAAGCCAATGTGATTATAAAATCTCAGCCAACACCAGTCAGTGCCCTCAAATCAGAGATGATACTTGGTAATCTAGTAAGTGATAAATATAAACTTGTTGATTACTGGAATCATACTTTAACTAGTCATACTTTCAAGTATTCAGTTTTCATTGATTCCAGCTCAGATATTATACACTTGCTCTTTCCCTTAAGTGTCAAGACAGAAACATGAACCATTGGAGTACTCAAAGACTGGAGAGAAAAATCACCAGATCCAAAACCAGAGCAAAACAGAGGAGTAATCCTATCTTACCTACTCAAAGGAGAATCCCAAGATGCCCCATGCATCACCAAACCTAAAGCTTATCAAGGTAAGACTCTAAACTCCCAAAGAAGGATGACAGCTAACTTGCTTTCTCTTGGTACAGGAGAAATAGTTTCGAGGTCGAAACTTCTTCAAGGGGGAGGGTATGATGAGGACATCAAATCAGCATCAACCATGGAGAAAGAAATCAGGAGAAAATCAGTGGAGAACAAGAAGCTGAGAAGAGCTAAAGAAGCCAACCAAGACATATGTGCAATCAAAACGCCATATCTTACAAACCAAGAGGAATTTATCCATAAAACCAGTTTTGTTGGATTCTACACTCAACAAGAGCACACGGAGAATTGGTTTCATGTAAAAAGGATTAATGGTTTAGAAGATATGTCATTTTCAAGACAAAGGTGGCCCGAGTTGCCTTATTTGGAAGCTCATTGGATTAATCATTTGCAAACCAAACATTGGCGACCAGGGGAGACATATAACCATTCAAGAGATGCATACAAACAACCAGGAGAGTCAGACACGTTCTTACAATGCACCAGCATCCACCAAATTATCCAGAATCAACCAAGGCTCTACTTGCCATTTTTGGAGTCAAAATCAATCAATGCTCAACAGCTCTTTTCCCATCAAGCTTGGCACGACTTCTATCAATATATCTGCAGTAAAGAAGTTCCTAAGAAGCTTACCTACAGTCTTAAACCTTCCAGATACAAAGACATCATTCCAGCCCTTGAATCAAGCCAATGGATCCCCAAAATCTTCCAACGGCTAGTTTTCTTTGTTTGATTTCTTTCCCTTTTCCTAGATTTAGACTAATGTTTCTGAGCATATATAAGCTCCCTTAGGCGTGCTGTAATATTCACCTTTCAATCTCTAATAAATATATTCAGTTTATTTTGTTTTATCAAAGTTTGTCTTTGCATAAAATCTGTCATTAGGATTTCATTGAGAGAGTCAGTGTGTTCTATAGATTCGTGTGTCTTAGGCTGTTGAGAGAGTCATCATCCCTTGGATATCACAGATTGAGAGAGTCAATCAGACCACCAGATTGAGAGAGTCAATCATCTTCACAACCATCTCTACCAACACCCATCTTCCGGACCAGCTTCTTGGATCACTTTGATCACCATTTGATGACAAGTTAATGGAGTGATTTTGTGCCTGTATCAGATATTTATCCCTGTTTCCTTGGTCATGCGCGTTTCCTGAAAGTTGATTTTAATTTTTATATCTTGGTCTTACATAATATTGACAAGCATCTTGGTTCATACCATCGATCGACGATGAAGTCGGCAGAAAGATTTAGAAACTTCAAGTTTTACCCAACAGTCTCAATAATTGCAAGACAAGTCCCTGGCCGGAATTTAGACTATTTATTAGGGTTTTCTATCTTTGTAAAACCCTAAGCGGTATTATTCAGAAACTAGGCAGCCGCTAAGTCACACCAGAGTTTTAGAGTTGGAACACATTGCTACATCTATGGGAGAGAAAGATCTTTTCATCATTACAGAGAAAATCTTGAAATCCTTATCTTTTTACTCATTATATTCTATTCAATTTATTTATAATTTAATTATGCTCTTTATTGTTATGTCTGAGTAGTTTTCAATTACATTTAGGGTTATTCAATGGTAGTAATATATTGGTGATTTTATAGAATTGTTAGGGTAATCTTCTTGGTTCTTTGTTTTGCTCTTAATGCTAAGCTGAATTTGATCACTTCAACGTTAGAAATTAGTGTTCTATAGCGCAAACGAGAGCTCGGTTATAACCTGGAATCTATCTTAAACAATTTAAATAACTAGCAACAAAAGAGAGTTGAATTATAAGTTTAGAGAATCTATTAAACCACAAAACCAATAATGCTTAGAATGAGCATCGATCGAGGCCATTGTATTGCTATCGATCGACCCTCAGCCGAGATGTGAGAGAGTGGTCTCCTAAACCCTAAGGCTTAAATTCAGAACGATACTTAATAAAACCCAAGCAATCTATTGATCTGCATTATAAAAATCTACCTGAAAATTTCCCCTAAGTCTAATCTGTTAAATTAATCTTCACAAACCAAATCAATGTTACAGATTCCTTTTGTTGTTATTGTTATAATTTTTCTAGCTTTAATTCAAAAACAATAAATCTATTGTGCAATCCTAGAGTTTATGTGGATTCGGTCCCTAAGTACTACACTGAACCTCTTATTTGAGAGAGTAAAGTGGGAATATCGGGTTAATTTGAAAGTGAAATCAAACTCCACATCAAATTTGGCGCCGCTGCCGGGGACTCTTTCTTATTTCTATTAGATTTCGTTTAAAATGTTGTATAGATTTTTACTTTACTGTTTGCTAAATTATTCTTCCCCTAAACCTTATGACACAGGTACATAAAGGAGAGAATATGGATTATGGACAACAGCCATCGATCAACTCTAGCCCATTGCTGTCGGGTGCACTCTTCCATTACCATCGATCGATACTGATCAGCCGGAAGCAGGTAAGTACGCCTTTACTGGATCTGATAATAAGAAAGTATTCTTGATAGAATCAATGAATAATAAAAACAACGAAGCAAGCCAACTAATTCATTATCAGGAAGTTGCAATTCCTAATCAAATCACTAAATCTCCAAAGAACGAGATAAAGCTTGAATTACCAATGCTCGAATACCTAAATCCAGCAGAACTTATTCCAATAGGTCTGTGATTCGATTATTCGATAACCATGCTGGAAGCTCTGAACTTGATATCGATTTCCTAATTATGGGGCGAAAATATCCACTTTCGTTAAGGAAGTCGCGAATCTTTTAGAAACTCCTTGACTAGGTTTAAGAGCTACCAACTTTCGTGTCCGCACCATGGATTCTCAGAACCCCAACTCATCAACACTTTCTATAGAGGACTAAACCAAGACTATCAAACCATCCTTGATAAAGCCAGCGACGGGAACTTCGGGACCCGAAGCCCTACAAGCGCTAAAAGGCTAATAGAAAACGTAGCTTTGGGCCGAGCTTTCGGAAAAAGAGACACCGAAAGGAAGGAACCACCATTATTTACAGAGGAGGAGCACTTGATCCGAGTTAGAGACACTCTGGCATCAGTTGCAGCCCTTCTATACGGAAATAACTTATCTCGATATTATGGTGAGAGCAATGCTGTCCCTTCCAACTTCGAAAAACGAGTTGAATTCTCTGATGTGATGAACCAGCACGATCAACGATTTAGGGAAGACACTGGCAATTTCACAAGCAACTGCGACACCACTGTGAACTGATACGAAAGAAGTTCGACGTCAAAAATGAACCAAGCTTTCACAGGAAACCATAAAATAGCCGCCAACCTCAATAAGAAGTTAGATCTTATATACTCAGAAATGATAGAAAATTTTGAAACTCTGAGCGAACACATTAAGAGAATCAACAACCAAGTGGCGAGCAACGCCATGTCCATCAGGAGAAAGAACGGATTTATACCTGGTAAAACGGACACTAACCCCACGAATCACTGCAATGTTGTAGCTTTACGAAGCGGTCGACAACTCACCCCTAGCGTTAAAGAGAGTATCACCATCGATGAATTTGAGAAAATCGCAACAAACGAAAACGAAAATGAAAAATTGCACCCAATCTCGCTCGAAATGTACGAGAAGAACCCCGATATCCTCCGTGAACCCGATTTACTAGAAAAAGACGATCTTGAGGAGTTAATTGTTGAACGTAAGGGAAAAGGCACAGACGTAGCAGACATCGATCGACATCCCTTATCGAACATCGATCGACACACTGAGTTTATAATCACTCAATGCTTAAATAGTAGAATCGATCGACGCCCTGACCCAGAACCAACCGAACCAGTTTGGACAAAAAATTACCATGCCAACGCTCCCTTTCCTCCAAAAAACGCTAAGCAGAAGAAGCAGCAGCTAGACAAAGCAATATGTAAGAAAGCGTTTGAAAAAAATAAACATTGAGATGCCACTAAGTGATGTCATTCACATCTCTTCCGCCATTAAGCAGTAGGTGAAAGAGCAGCAACGCGAGGATTCCATTAATCAGAACACCGCGTGATGATGGTATCCAAACATGTGAGTGAAATCATTAGAGGAGGACGTATATGCCTCAACATCGGGAAGATACCGATGGTTTTTAACATGGAAAAAAATAATACAACCTTTGATCGACGGTCAAACCTAGCATATCGATCATCTTTCTGATCTAGTAGAAGAATCATTCATAGATATGTGCTCGAACGAACCTTTGGAGAAAGCAATGATCAAACTAGAGAGTATACAAGGTTAATGGATGCCACAAAAGGAATTTTCAATATCGACATCGAAGATCTCGATCTGTCGACCCCCGTCGATTGACTCCCCGACGTCCCCATCGATCGATAATGTATTGCAACCGAAGATTGGAGAAAAGCTAAAGCACATAAAATTAAACTTAAACCACTTCCAACTGGCCTTAAATATGCTTTTCTTTACGACAACTTTCAGCAAGCGCTATTGCTGAATAAACTGCGAAAGCACCGCAAAGCTATCGGATATTCGCTAGATGACATACCAGAAATTTCTCTTAATTTATGTATGTATATGATACACCTTGATGATGAATAAAAATCATCCATCGAGCATCAGAGGAGATTAAACCCTAACCTGAAGGAAGTAGTTAAAAATAAAATCATGAAACTCCTAGCGTTATTTATCCGATCTAAGACAACAATTGGGTCAGCCCGGTTCATGTTGTCCAAAAGAAAGGAGGAATTACCGTGGTAAAGAATGATAAAGATGAATTGATCCCTAATAGAACTGTCACCAGACACAAAATGTGTATTGATTACAAGAAACTAAATGCTGCCACACAAAAAGATCATTTCCCCTTACCCTTTATCGATCATATGTTAGAAAGGCTCGCGAGCCACGAATACTATGGTTTTCTTGATGGGTATTCCGGATTCTTCCAGATCCCCAAACATCCGGACGACCAAGAAAAGACCACCTTTACATGTCCCTATGGAACGTTCGCATATCGCAGGATGCCATTCGGACTCTGTAACGCCCCTGCAACCTTCCAAAGATGCATGATGTCGATATTTACCGATATGATCGAAGACTTCATGGAGGTTTTCATGGACGAACTCTCGGTATATGGTCCAAATTTCAAGACATGTCTCGTAACCTGTGTAAGGTATTAGCTAGACACGAAGAGAAAAATCTGGTTTTGAACTAGGAAAAATGCCATTTTATGGTTAATAGCGGAATCGATGATAGCTCTTTCTGTCTCGATATCAATACTGATTATTGGCTTTATTTTGTTATGAAGATGGACTAGAGGCGCACAAAATCACGATATGATACTGGTAGCTCTAGTGCTCCACCACGGGGTCCCCCATGTCAAGACCCTTGGTCATAAGAGGAGGAGGCCTTACTTGTGACATTCGAAGATTATCCCAACCCTCAAAAAGCGATGGGATCGTTGGAATGCACACATCATCCCATGCACGAGGAGTGGGATGATTTTGACAGCCTCCACTACAGCGCTTGGCAAAGCGTTACCATCAAGCCCACCAAGTTTGTCGATAAGCGAACTATGAAGAAGCTGGGGCGCTACGCGGATTTTAGACAGAACGTGCAGGAGCTTTGACTAGGAACCATGGCTACTAAGCCATATTGTAACGACCCGCTCCCGAAGTATTTTTAAATTCGAAGGAAATAAATCGCGAGAGGTTTAATTGTACAAGGAGCATATTTTCCTAAGTGTGGGAACACTTGTATTCATGAGGGTTGGAAGAATGAGCCACATTTTTGACTATGTGTCGGATGTCGGTAACCACATAGAGCGATCATAGTCTAAGTAAGGGAATTACAGACTACCAGTTTAACTATGTAAAGTTTGGCTATCGGAGAATGCGGGTTCCAGGTAAGACAAGTTTGATCAGGTGCAACTAACAAGATTATACGAAAGGAAGGTAGGGTATGCGGGAGTCATATAAAGCAATAAGCGTAGATATTCTTGGAGCCATTGATGATAAATTTGACCAAGCTAAATAAGGAAACAATACTTAATGGCCGGCTTGGTGACAAGTCCTGAATAATTATAAAATGAGACCTCCAGCCTTCATTTCTCACTGAACTCATAAACAAGACTTAGAGAGAAGTGAGAGCGTGAACGAAGTTCTAGAGATAAGATTTCGAGAAGAAGGATCGAACAAGGAGGGAACAAAAAGTTCTTCGCCAGGAAACTCATGAAGGTTCAGAGTCTTCAATCGTTTAAGATCAATCAAGGTGAGGGCGTGATTAGTGGCAACTTAATAGTTAGTATTTTTATCATAGTTGGATTGTTAGGATGAAGATTATGCATTAGAGGAATCATTTATAGAAAGTTCGTTGTTCGTTCTTCGAGACAGTTCTCAAGGATCAAAGAACGTCCATACGTTCATAGGATGTTTTCATGTTAGATTGCAAGAAATGATGTTATGTTTAATTGAGATGTTTACGTGAAATACTTAGATTTGCTCCGACAAGAACTGGAATGTTAGATTGAAAATGTTATAGAAACGGATTGAGAATTGAAGTAATTTAAGGAAAGTACATGAATAGAAGAACGTGATTAAGTTAAGGAAAATATGTTTTGGCTTCGGGCCAAAAATATGTTTTGGCTTCGGGCCGTAAAGATGTTATGATCATGTTTTGGCTTCAGGCCGTGTATGTTGGCTTCGGCCGTTATGGACCTTCGGATCGCAGGTTGGCTTCACCGCTGGTTGCCTACGGCCGTAATGGACTGACGGGTTGCAGTTTTGGCTACAGCCGCAGGTTTTGCTTCGGCCGCATGCTTGGCTAAGGATGCAGGTTTGGCTACAGCCGCAGGTTGGCTATGGCCGCAGGTTGGCTACGACCGCAGGTTCGGCTATGGCCGCAGGTTGATGGACCTACGTCTCTGAGCCCCCGCCCTCAATATGCGTCGATAGCCCGGTTGTCTCCGAACCCCCGCCCTCATAAGCGATGCTAATCCAGATCTCTCTGAACAGCCGCCCTCATAAGCGTTGCTAATCCAGATCTCTCTGAACAGCCGCCCTCCACACATAGTCCCTACTCATATCTATGTATACGTATATATATATAACATCATTTAACATCACTCAATCCATATCAAGTTGAATCCTCTAGACCCCTAATTCCGGTTTACATTGAATCCTAACTATCACACAAGACTCGATTCAATCAGACGGAACATGTTTCGAAACTAAACAACGATAGAAAGAATTCTACACTAGTAACGGGATTTACGGAATAGACCCTCACCTTTGCCACTGGCTGTCAACGGAAGATGGTCAACTGCAACACGAGAGAATCAATGACTTAGAATCAAAGTCTCAGGAAATAAAGTTCCAAAAATGGAAACTTTTCTAAAGTGGAAACTTACCTAAAACAGCAAATTTCCTAAAATAGCAACTTTCCTAAAATAGCAATTTTTACTAAAATAACAACTTTCCTAAAATAGAAACTATCCTAAAATGGCAAGTTTCCTAAACTAGAAATTCCTCTAACTAGAACTTTCCAAGACTAGAAATAGGGATGCGATAAACTTACCAGAAATATCGCTCGAGAACTCGCCCGAAAACTCGACCGAAAATCTTGCTAGAAAATTACTTTGTGACTGGTCGTCGAATAGTTCAACAACTGTCACACGCAAAACACTGCTTTGACTTGATGAAAATAAAGTGGAGGGGTGGAGTTTCTTATATAGGAGAAGGGAAAGGAGGAAGAAAACTTAAACTTCCAATGTGGGACAAAGTTAAAAAGAGTTTGTTGAGTTTTTAATTAAAAAAAGAACAAATGGGCCTGGCCCTAAGATCAGGGTCGTTACAAAACAGTTAAATGATCACTTACGTACTTGAAACATGGGAATGACACTTAAACTTCATTCATGGATACACAGCTTATTACGCTGGCTACATTATTAGTGACAAGCGATCCAACCAAGTGAAGAGAAGAAGCTGGTTGAGCAAGCAAGGGGTAGAGCTTACCCTAAATCTTACGCTCCTCCTTGGTTAAAGACACACGCAATGTCCTGCAACAAGGCGGCATCTATAGTGACATGGATGCATCTTCGGTGTGATTGCTCATGGTGGTGATCCGTGGGGATGATGATGCAATAGGACGGCTCTATTTGTCTCTTCTCCACATCTCGGCTAGTGTATGACCACAAGCAACGGGGCAGCGAAAACCTCTCTCATCACAAGGCTGTCTCCGGTGATGCTGCTTCATGGTCGGGCATGGTGAAGCTTCTTGGGAAGGTCCAGCGGTTGCGTATGGTTTGACGGCGTCGATCTCCTCTCCACACACGGACAAGAGTATGCAGAAAAAGAAACATAGAAGAAGTTGAAGAAAGGAAACGTGGAGAGAGAAGATAAATCATCTAGGTGGGGAGATGAGAGATAGAGAGGATGAAGGAGAAGAATATCATAATCTCTTAAAGATGGTGTTGACGGCTTGAATTGTGGCGTAGGGTTTTCAGATATATGTACAACTTATACACGTGTGCATACCTACACACGATTACCAACAAATTGAGAATGGTCTTGGTTAGAAATACATAATTAAATTGAACCAGATTTGGTTCAAACAAGACGATTAAACCGGATCGTTACAATTCTTCCCTACTTAATAAGGAATTCGTCCTCGAATTCTAGTCTTGGTCTGTTTGCACGGTTCTATCCCCTATTTTTTTTGGCTTGTCCATAAAAGATCTCAAACTCAGTCAGCTAGGTGTTCTTTTAGTTCTCATGTTTCTCCCTATATAACCATCTCTGCCACTACTTTTACCTTGTCATAATCTTTTATTGATTGGTTAGGCACACACAAATTCTTATTAAGATCCTTTGACTCTTGCTTGAATTGAAGACTTGTTAACTTTCAAGGTTTGGTTCCTCCTGAAATTTCTTCATTTTCAGCTACATGAAATCACTCACCTCAAATTCAAATATTTCCTATGTTTACCATCATAACTCTTTTGATGGTGATGAGCTTCCTTTAGCTAACACATTAGCATTTTTCTTTTCTCTATCGTCTCTTGAACCATTACTTTTATATGTCCTCTCTCCCACTTTGGTCCAAAATAGTGGTATACGACACGAAGTGACTATAAGGAACTTCATACAGTGATTTATCAATCCTTGTATGCTAACTGATATTGTTGATGAACTCCACCATAGTCGGATATTGATGAGGACATCAAATCAGCATCAACCATGGAAAAAGAAATCAGGAGAAAATCAGTGGAGAACAACAAGCTGAGAAGAGCTAAAGAAGCCAACCAAGACATATGTGCAATCAAAACGCCATATCTTACAAACCAGGAGGAATTTATCCATAAAACCAGTTTTGTTGGATTCTACACTCAATAAGAGCACATGGCGAATTGGTTTCATGTAAAAAGGATTAATGGTTTAGAAGATATGTCATTTTCAAGACAAAGGTGGCCCGAGTTGCCTTATTTGGAAGCTCATTGGATTAATCATTTGCAAACCAAACATTGGCGACCAGGAGAGACATATAACCATTCAGGAGATGCATACAACCAACCAGGAGAGTCAGACACGTTCTTACAATGCACCAGCATCCACCAAATTATCCAGAATCAACCAAGGCTCTACTTGCCATTTTTAGAGCCAAAATCAATCAATGCTCAACAGCTCATTTCCCATCAAGCTTGGCACGACTTCTACCAATGTATCTGCAGTAAAGAAGTTCCTAAGAAGCTTACCTACAGTCTTAAACCTTCCAGATACAAAGACATCATTCCAGCCCTTGAATCAAGCCAATGGATCCCCAAAATCTTCCAACGGCTAGTTTTCTTTTTGTTTGATTTATTTCCCTTTTCCTAGATTTAGACTAATGTTTCTGAGCATATATAAGCTCCCTTAGGCGTGCTGTAATATTCACCTTTCAATCTCTAAGAAATATATTCAGTTTATTTTGTTTTATCAAAGTTTGTCTTTGCATAAAATCTGTCATTAGGATTTCATTGAGAGAGTCAGTGTGTTCTATAGATTCGTGTGTATTAGGCTGTTGAGAGAGTCATCATCCCTTGGATATCATAGATTGAGAGAGTCAATCAGACCACCAGATTGAGAGAGTCAATCATCTTCACAACCATTTCTACCAACACCCATCTTCCGCACCAGCTTCTTGGATCACTTTGATCACCATTTGAGGACAAGTTCATGGAGTGATTTTGTGCCTGTATCATCTGGTATCAGAGATAAAAGCTCCTATCAGGTTGTTTCTATCTTTTATTCTTGCTTTGTTATTTCATTCGTAAAAAACCAAAAAAAAAATTGTCATTTTTTTCTTTAAGTTTCGGTTTTTGCCATTTCTACGTTCTTACTGTTCTTATCACTTAAAGAAAAACGGAAAAGAAGAAGTTAGTAGTGTTTGATCTTTAGAAAAAATTTGAAAAACCAAAAGAATCTGTTTGCATTTAGTTCATAGTCATATTTCCTTTTCTAGTATATCTGCATACCAAAAAGAAAACCATAGCATTTTGTCTGATCTATTGCATTTCTTGACTTTCCTTTTGCTATTAATTTCGAATTGCATCCAAAGAAAAGTAAATAAATAGTATCATTTCATGCATACCATATTGTTTGCATAAAAAAAAAAAAAAAAAAAAAGAAAGAAAGATAGGAAGGAATATTGCATCATATTTTTCATGTTATCATTGCACTTCGAATTTGCATCATTAATAAAGCATTGTTTCATTTGAAGTTGGTCCCAGTATTCTGTATTTCACTAATCTATATAAAGGGGATATCATCTTAATTAATTTCGTGCATAACATATATTTGTTTCATCCTTTTGATTGCATTAAAAAAAAAGAGAAAAGAAAAACATTTCATCAGTTTATTTAAATTCTGTCCAAGCATACATATAGTATTGCCTTCCTAGTTATTATTTCACTTATATTTGACGCCAATACCTATTGAACACTTAACCCACGAGTTTGTGTTATTTCAGGAACAATGGGAGATGAAGAACAAAGTGAATATGATTGGGAACAAGAAGACCAACTCCTAACTGATGAAGAAGGCTGTTATGAAAATGATCAGTGGATAGATGATTGTTCCAGCACTGATTATGATGATGATCCAGATGGTAGAGAGCTTGAACCAGAACCACCAGACCATTATCAAGACAACACCATCTCCATAGATTGGTCAAGAGAAGAAGTGGATCAAGAAAATAACCATGAGGTTAAATTGTGTCAAGAAGAAACTGAATCCAAGATTAGTTTAGATGAACACAACCATCATGAAAGGAGTCTCATGGAGTAGAAACAGAGGATTGTTTCAATGAAGAGGAAGAAAATGAATCAGAAGAGGTTTATCTACAAGAAGGCTTTGATGATAACTCAGAGCATGAGGAGTCATATGTGGAAGAGAGGCCATGGTGTGAAATACCATACTCTGATCATGAGGAGGAACACGAGGATGAAACTGATTCCCAAATCAATTCACACTATTCTGAAGCAAGTGTTAAAAATGGGACAGCAAGTAAGCATGACTTTGCTGAAGAAGAAGAAGAAACATTGAGTGAGGCTGTAAGAAGTGATGGAGAGTATGAGCCAAGATACATCAAATATGCAGGCCATCACGAAGGACCAGATGCTTACCTTAAGTGGGAGAAAGACTTGGAGCAATGGTTTACACTTCACCAAGTTAAAGAGGATGAGAAACCTATAATTGCTGAGGATACCCTAACCGAGTATGCATATTGGTGGTATGATTATGATGCTTCCTGGACAGAAATGAAGGAGCTACTACGTGAGGAGTTTGTGACAGGAGCTGAGAGCAACAATGAATATCATTTCAGGCGCCCAGATGTATTTCCTAAGCCAAGGATATTGATTCTAGCACCCATGCCAACTCCAAATATTAAGCCAAAGAAGATGTGTGGTCCTAAGTCAAGGGAGGTCACGTGCAACACCTTCAGCATAAAAAGAAACAATAAGAGAGTTGTCAAGAAAAAATCAAAGGAACAGCATGTGCAACCAAAGGCAGTACCAAAGAAAGGAACTCAAGAGAAGCAAAATTCAAATATGTGTTCTCTACATATGATCAAGCCTCAAGCAACTTTTCAGTGGTTTAAAGGAGCTTTACAGCTACCTAAGAAGAAGAAAGAGGTGAGGTCTACAGCTCCAACACAGAAAGTTCCAACAAAGTCAGAACAACAAACCAAGAGACACAAGAAATATCCAAAGCAGAAGGTAGGGCAATGTAAGTCTTCTGAACTTTCAAAAATAGCTAGCATAATCTGTTATAGATGCCATCAAAAAGGTCATTATGCTGTAGCTTGTCCAAGTAGATCAGTAGAGACTTCACACCTAGCAACACCAGAAATAAATGCATTTAAAGATAATCTTGCTGAGCTAGTCCCTAAGATGTCTATTTCTAGTGTAATACACTTGTCTTTGCCAAGAGATGTTGATGCAGGAAATGATGATAACTTTGAGGAGAAATGCCCAGAAGCAGACACATTCCAAGCCAATGTGATTATAAAATCTCAGCCAACACCAGTCAGTGCCCTCAAATCAGAGATGATACTTGGTAATCTAGTAAGTGATAAATATAAACTTGTTGATTACTGGAATCATACTTTAACTAGTCATACTTTCAAGTATTCAGTTTTCATTGATTCCAGCTCAGATATTATACACTTGCTCTTTCCCTTAAGTGTCAAGACAGAAACATGAACCATTGGAGTACTCAAAGACTGGAGAGAAAAATCACCAGATCCAAAACCAGAGCAAAACAGAGGAGTAATCCTATCTTACCTACTCAAAGGAGAATCCCAAGATGCCCCATGCATCACCAAACCTAAAGCTTATCAAGGTAAGACTCTAAACTCCCAAAGAAGGATGACAGCTAACTTGCTTTCTCTTGGTACAGGAGAAATAGTTTCGAGGTCGAAACTTCTTCAAGGGGGAGGGTATGATGAGGACATCAAATCAGCATCAACCATGGAGAAAGAAATCAGGAGAAAATCAGTGGAGAACAAGAAGCTGAGAAGAGCTAAAGAAGCCAACCAAGACATATGTGCAATCAAAACGCCATATCTTACAAACCAAGAGGAATTTATCCATAAAACCAGTTTTGTTGGATTCTACACTCAACAAGAGCACACGGAGAATTGGTTTCATGTAAAAAGGATTAATGGTTTAGAAGATATGTCATTTTCAAGACAAAGGTGGCCCGAGTTGCCTTATTTGGAAGCTCATTGGATTAATCATTTGCAAACCAAACATTGGCGACCAGGGGAGACATATAACCATTCAAGAGATGCATACAAACAACCAGGAGAGTCAGACACGTTCTTACAATGCACCAGCATCCACCAAATTATCCAGAATCAACCAAGGCTCTACTTGCCATTTTTGGAGTCAAAATCAATCAATGCTCAACAGCTCTTTTCCCATCAAGCTTGGCACGACTTCTATCAATATATCTGCAGTAAAGAAGTTCCTAAGAAGCTTACCTACAGTCTTAAACCTTCCAGATACAAAGACATCATTCCAGCCCTTGAATCAAGCCAATGGATCCCCAAAATCTTCCAACGGCTAGTTTTCTTTGTTTGATTTCTTTCCCTTTTCCTAGATTTAGACTAATGTTTCTGAGCATATATAAGCTCCCTTAGGCGTGCTGTAATATTCACCTTTCAATCTCTAATAAATATATTCAGTTTATTTTGTTTTATCAAAGTTTGTCTTTGCATAAAATCTGTCATTAGGATTTCATTGAGAGAGTCAGTGTGTTCTATAGATTCGTGTGTCTTAGGCTGTTGAGAGAGTCATCATCCCTTGGATATCACAGATTGAGAGAGTCAATCAGACCACCAGATTGAGAGAGTCAATCATCTTCACAACCATCTCTACCAACACCCATCTTCCGGACCAGCTTCTTGGATCACTTTGATCACCATTTGATGACAAGTTAATGGAGTGATTTTGTGCCTGTATCAGATATTTATCCCTGTTTCCTTGGTCATGCGCGTTTCCTGAAAGTTGATTTAATTTTTATATCTTGGTCTTACATAATATTGACAAGCATCTTGGTTCATATCTAACAATCACACATATGTGAATCAATCTGCTTTGTCTGTATTTTTAATTGGTAGAAAAATGAGTCAAGTTGAGCCGTCCATGATAACTCATATAATATTCTTCATGAAACTTTTCTTCAGTTGTCTAATGATGAGAACCATAATACCCATAACCCATTTTCCACCTTGAAGAAGTAAATTGTGTAATAATGTGGTAAGTATTTGATGCTCTGCTTTAACTATCCGATACATCTGACCTTGCAAGCCATATTTTTCTTCATGACACTCCGGTGATTATAGTGTTTTTGAGCCATTTACATCTTTGTATTTTTTCAGATATATGGAGAAAGGCGAGTGGTGTGCTCGTTTTAAGATTTCTTCTTCTTTTTTTTTTGTTCATCGTCTGACACACTTACTCGGTTATGGTAACATAACGTTTCGTTTACTGCAGTGCCATAACTGAAGACTTCTCTCTCTCTCTCTTATTTTTTTTTGCTGTCTCAGTGTCTCGTCCTTTCCTTGGGTTAGTCGTGTCCTCCAATGCTTCAAGAAAAATTAACTATGCCTCCACTGTAACTGTACATAGCCTGATGTAATAAGTGTATCGACCAGTCCTTAAAACCTCCAAAGTTACTTATATATCGCTCATGCGCCTGTTCAAGCTGACCTAACCAAGGTGGTGTGTGATATCAAGGCTGTAGTCTACTAACAACTACATCCATTTGTGATGTCTGAAACTCAAATCCTTTGCAAGGAAAATATCCTTAAGGTTGATGATCTATAAGTATATGATCCTCCGTCCCATGGCAAAAATACTTGGCCTGGTAAACCTCTTGTCTATAGATCCTCTAGCAGCTTTTTTTTTCCAAACTTAACTATCTCTATCGGCTCTAAGCTGTATGGTATTAATGACTCTGGTACTTTCACTGGTTCTCTCCCATAAGTGAAAACATTTCTTATGTCTAGTGGTATCTCTTTCAAAGGTTAAAATACCTTCGCATACTCCACAACAATTGGTGTATCATGCATCTTCTGCTTCCCGTCATCTTTATCCATCATTATGGCTGCTATGAAACCCTCAGCTCCTCCTTCCAATAACTTGTCAACGTGAAGCATGAAGATAATCAAAATTCTCTTGTTCGTTTGAATCCCGTGGAAGGTTATTGTTGCTTCCGCTCCAGTGGTAAACATTTTATCCTTGTGCAATCCAGTACCACTTGATGATGTGACAGCAATCCATCCTTATACCACATCATAGTGGTCTAGCTTCATATCTGATAAATCTCCCATTAGCTTATATCCACTAAGTATGAACGGATAAATTGATGAATGCATGTAGTTTTACACTATGTGACAAAATCTTAATCTGGTTATTCTTTAGCTCGAATATACTCTGGAATGACCAACATAATCATAATCTGGTACATAAGACAACACATACTCCAATATCAACGCACACAAGCTGCCACACCGCCAATCCAAAAGCGACCCCACGGGTTTACAAACTAAGCAAACCTCTAAAATAGACAATATACTCATTCACAAGAGTAGCACATGCCAACCAATGGCTTATCCCTCATATCACATAATCTCTTGTAATAAAACTTGTGAGCGATGGCTTGAAGTTTGGGTGGTGGTAGAAATATCACATATCCACTCGTGGACAATCTGTGAGAAACGACTAACGAATCCGATAAACACCTGAGCAACTTGTGAAATTGTGGCATCATCCTTATATTAAACATTTGGCTGAAATACTATTAGCTGGAGGACTGATGACAGTGATTTTATTCATCGTCATAAATAAATAAATAAACAATTAAGTTAGATTTTTTTTTGGGGACAAAAAGGTGTTTTTTTTTTTTTTTAAATTCCCTAATCCCAATTTTTTTTTAAAAAAATTGAAAACGAATCCCCTAATCGCCATACCGGGTCGGAGCCGGGATGGAACCCGCTCTGATACCAAATTGTAACACTCATCTCCTCCTCTCCTGAGGACGGCGTGCTACTACCGATAAAATATTGAATTAACCCGATTTAAAAAAAATCAAATAAAATATTAAAACATTTAATAAAATAAACGCATGATAAATCATTTTTAAATTTAGAAACCGAAATAAAATATACGCAAGATAAATCATTTTTTTTTACATTTAGTAACCAGAATAATTCATATCGAAAAGTCGTATAAAACCGAATGAAAACCAATATAAATAAGACGATCCCCAAGACACCAAACTGTCCAAATATCCGACAACTCGTCATGCTCACCTGAAAGGGGGGAGAAAGAGGGGTGAACAACAAGAGAGTCACTCAGTGAGGTATGAGATGCTAAACCCGAAGTCCATGGACCCGGTCATAACACTCTGAATAAATATAATTTAATTCTAACACGTAACAAACACGATACCTAAAGTACCCAAAGAACAAACAATGGTCCTAGCGAGGTACACCCCCGCTGCCCACTAACAGGCCAAAAACAACGCCGAATACGTGCTCGGTAACACACGCCCGTAGACGATTTATCGACCTCAGCCTTGGCAACAACATATCGACTATGTTGTGCCGCAACATCTCCACACAAACTATACTGGTCACAAACCGCCCTACGGAATTACGTCTCCGTAGTCGACCACAACCTTTCACCTCATTTCACAACAATTATATAATATCAATTCTCAATGAACAAGAAATGTTGAACCCTCTAACACCCTTTATCCGGTTTAACATAGAACCTAATAACTAAACAAGCAAACTCTAACATACTCGATTTCATGAAGACGGAACACATTAGAACTAAATTATGTTTATTCAAAATCCTAAGCCGTGTACGAGAAGTTTGGGAATAACCCTCACCTTAATCAAGGTCGGAGATAATGGGAGAATGTAGAAAAGTAGATATTCACGTCTAACACAAATCAGCTTGAGATTCATGACTTGAAATGATTCCTTCCTGCGCAAGAAGGGTCTAAGGTCCATCATATCAATGTTTCTTGCACTATAAGAAACAGTTAAATAATCACTTACGTACTTGAAACATGGGAATGACACTTAAACTTCATTCATGGATACACAGCTTATTACGCTGGCTACATTATTAGTGACAAGCGATCCAACCAAGTGAAGAGAAGAAGCTGGTTGAGCAAGCAAGGGGTAGAGCTTACCCTAAATCTTACGCTCCTCCTTGGTTAAAGACACACGCAATGTCCTGCAACAAGGCAGCATCTACAGTGACATGGATGCATCTTCGGTGTGATGGCTCATGGTGGTGATTCGTGGGGATGATGATGCAATACGACGGATCCATTTGTCTCTTCTCCACATCTCGGCTAGTGTGATAAGCACAAGAACGTATTATTGCTTTATCAAGGAAAATACAATCTCTGACCGTAAAAGTCTAGAGCCAATTCCTAAAGTCTCTAACTTCCAGGACCAAGATACAATTTACAAATTGCACAAAAAGTCCTTTTACCATTCACACTACTATTTATACTCCTAAAGTCGTTAACCGTCACTGTAACAAACTCCAACGACTATTATTCTTCAGCTCCACGTCATCTCATCAACTCTCTTCTTCACGCACCGCCTCTCCCGTCTTACTACTCTTCCTCACGTAACATCTTCGAGGTCTATCAATACCCCCCTCCCCGAAATTGAGCTTGCCCTCAAGTTCAAAGCTCGGAAAACTTTGTTCCAACTCTGATATCTTCATCCAAGTGTGTTCATAATCAGGTAAACCTCTCCATTTGACCAAGACTTCCAAACAACCCTGCGTATCATATCGATAATCCAACAACTCCTCAGGCTGCAATACCAATTCATCCACATCATTCAGTGTCGTTGGTAAAGGCATGACTGTATGACCCGAACCCAATACCGGTTTAAGCTGCGAAATATGAAAGACCGGGTGAATCTTACACGTCGCCGGTAACTCCAAACGATAAGGCACTGCCCCCACTCTCTCCAACACCTTAAACGGACCATAGAACTTGGCAGCCAGCTTCTGACAAAAACGTTTAAGTGCACTTGTCTGTCTATACGGTCTGAGCTTCAAAAATACCAAGGAACCAACTTCAAACTCCAAATCCCTCCTACTTTTATCAGCATTATTCTTCATAATATCCTGAGCACGCAACAAATGCATCTTCATATCATCCAGCATTGCATCACGTTCCCTCAACATTGATTCCAACTCAAAGTTCTTCGTTGAACCTTCCTCAAATTTCAACAACGATGGTGGTTTACGTCCATAAACCAGCTCAAACGGTGTGGCCTTCAACGACGTGTGGAACGACGAATTGTACCAAAACTCGGCCCAAGATAAGTACTGACACCACTGCTGCGGATGAGAGGAAGTGAAACATCTCAAGTAAGACTCCAAGCAACGGTTAATGACCTCTGTTTGCCCATCAGTTTGTGGATGGTAGGCTGTAGAAAACTTCAACTTTGTGCCGGCTAACTTGAAACACTCTCTCCAGAAACAGCTCAAGAACACTCTGTCGCGATCCGATATAATAGACAACGGAAAGCCATGTAGCCGGACTATCTCTGATACAAAATTCTCAGCTACAGAGTGAGCTGTGTAAGGATGCTTCAAAGTGAAGAAGTGAGAATATTTGCTCAAACGATCCACAACAACACAAATCACATCCATGCCCTTTGACTTCGGTAATCCCCCTATAAAATCCATCGATAGTTCTTCCCAAATCTGCGCCGGAAGAGGAATAGGCTGCAGGAGACCAGCAGGAGCTAATGTCGACGACTTATGCGTTTGACACACATTACATTCCGCCACAAAACGCTGAACATCCTTCTTAAGATTAGGCCAGTGAAAAAGACGTTGGATGCGTTTAATTGTCTTCAAAACACCAGAATGCCCACCGCATACACTACTATGATACTCCTCCAAGATAACTCCAATAAATTTCGATGTTTTTGGTAAAACCAATCTGTCTTTATAGAATAATCTGCCACGCTTCACCGAAATAACCAGGCTTCTCACAAGACCCCACCAACAAGTCCCTTAACGTCTGTTGAATATGAACATCCCCATCAATCTCCTCAAGGATGTCTTGCATCTGTAAATTCGAGACTTGAGTAATCGCAGTGAACAACTCTAACACCGAAAATGACTGCTCAATCATCACTCGAGATAAGCCATCAGCCACCTTATTGTCAACACCCGCCTTATATATGATCTCGAAATCGTATCCCAACAGCTTAGTAAGCCATTTCTGATAGTCCATGGACACATCCCTCTGATCCAGCAGAAGTTTTAAACTCTTCTGATCAGTGAAAATAGTAAATCGCCTCCCCAAAAGGTAGTGTTTCCACTTTTGCACAGCCATCACAATTGCCATTAGTTCTCTCTCATAAACCGGTTTCAACTATTCTCGATCAGTTAAGCCTTCGCTAAAATAAGCAATGGGACGATGGTTTTGCATCAGCACCGCACCAAGACCATATCCAGAAGCATCCGACTCCACCACAAACTTCTCATTGAAATTTGGTAACTCTAGAACAGGAGCACTAACCATTCGTAACTTCAAATCTTCAAAGGATTTTTGCTCTTTGTTACCCCAATCAAAACCATCCTTTTTCAGCAAGTCAGTCAAAGGTCTTGCAATCACACCATAAGCCTTAACGTAGTTTCTGTAATAACCCGTGAGGCCTAGAAAGCTGCGTAACTCCTTTACAGATTTAGGTGCCGGCCATTTTGATATGGCAGAAGTTTTAGCTGGATCAGTAGCGACTCATTCTGCAGAAATAACATGACCCAAATAATCCACACTGGCCTGACCAAATGAACACTTCTTTCTGTTGGCAAAAAATTGGTGTTGAACCAATATTTGCAACACTGTCTGTAAATGAATCGTTTGCTCTTCCTCATTTTTGCTGTAGACTAAAATGTCATCAAAAAACACGAGCACAAACTTCCTCAACACTGCTCTGAAAATTTCATTCATCAAGGATTGAAATGTTGCAGGAGCATTGGATAAGCCAAAGGGCATTACCAAAAACTCAAAATGTCCTGCATGAGTCCTGAACGCAGTCTTTTCTATATCAGCTTCGACCATGCGTATTTGATGGTACCCGGATCTCAAATCCAGTTTTGAAAACATCTTCGCTCCTTGCAGCTCATCCAGTAGCTGATCTATGACCGGAATGGGAAATTTATCCGGTATAGTAGCTTTATTGACTCCCCTATAGTCAACGCAGAATCGCCAAGTCTTGTCTTTCTTCTTTACTAACAACACTGGACTAGCATAAGGGCTTCTGCTATGACGTATCACACCTGACTGCAGCATTTGATCCACCAATTTTTCCATAGCTTCCATATGGGAGTGAGGATACCTATAAGGCCGCATACAGATTGGTTTAGTGCCTGGACAAAGCTGAATGGAATGCTCAAAACACCGCTTCGGTGGCAATTGTGTAGGTTCCGCAAAGACTTCATGAAATAGATCCAGTACACTCTGAATATTTGGCGGAATTACTTCAGATAACACTTCACACGACTCAACTGAGTGTAATCCCAAAACCACCGACACCATGTCTGCAGCTATCTCCTTACACTTAATAGATTTATCTCCTTGCAAGGTACATCTTGCCCCTTTAGACCAATACGAGAGTGTCTGATCTTCCCAATCCACCTCGCATTTGCCAATTGTATGGAGCCATTGAACCCCCAAGATGATATCCACACTACCAGGTTCCAAAACAATGAAGTCATTTGTCAAATCCACAGATTGAACAGTCAACGGAACCTTCCTACAGATACCCGATCCCGTTACTACAATGCCTGTCCCCACTTTGATCTTCATTGCCCCCTTGTTCTCCTGTTGCAACTGAGCGTTCATCACCGTTGTTGGAGATATGAAGTTGTGCGTAGCACCACTGTGAATCATGACCAACACCTTAGTTTTCCCAATTGAACCCCACATCTTGGTAGTCTTTGGTGAAGATCTTCCAAAGAAAGAGTATAAAGAAAGCTCCATAACTTCTGCTACAATCTCATTAACATCTCCCACCGTATCATGAAATTCATCCTCGCCAGAGTCCAAGACATTATCTTGCAACACCACCATCACATGTAACTCTCTGTTTCTGCAAACATGCGCCTTGGACCATTTCTCGTCACAAGTATAACAAGTCCCGGTGCGCTTCTTCACTGCATACTCAGCTTCAGAAAGTTTGTAAGGGATAACATTGGTGTTGTTCTGTTTCTGACCAGTTGGTTTGTCACTCTTCGCATTCAGTTGCCCTGTATCACCCTGCGTCCTGCCTCTCCATGCATTCTGATTAACAGCAGCATTTCTGAATGTAACTCCTTGTCCTTGCTTCACTACTTTCGACTCTGATACATTACCGACTATCAACTTGCAGAAATCACTATCCTCCATAGAGATAACCGAAGCGATGAAGTTCGGAAGACCTATCGGTTCCTTCATCTTAATAACCTCCTAAAATTCTTTCTTCAAACCATTGAAGAAAATATCCTCCAAATTTTCTTCTGAGACTTTCACTTGAGTGGCTAGCTCTTGAAACTCCCTCACATAAGCAGCAATCGTACCCGTTTGTTTGATGCCAAACAGTTTCTTCCCCGGGGTACTGTCATAAGACTCCGCAAATCTTGCCAACATCCGCTTCTTAAAATTACTCCAATCCACAAACGGTCGTTTCTCTTCTTCATAGTTAAACCAACTCAACGCATCGGCCTACAAACACAGTGACACTATCTCCATTCTTCCTTGTAAGGTATAACGACCAATCCTAAAGAACCTCTCGGCTCTCGCTATCCTGGAGAAGGGATGAGTACCATCCAATACATGCATATCAACTTTTTTTAACAATCCATCTCGATTATTCAACGCAGTATCAATCGACCGATAACCTAGCGGAATATCTTCCGGATTTGTTCCCAGATTTGTAGAGTGTACCTGACCGAAGGACTGCGATGTATTAGGTTGCTCGGGATACATCGGAGCTTTCCCGTGAATCGCCGAAGTAAGTTTCTCCATCGATCTCACCATCGATTGCAGCGTTGATTCCATAGAATCCAGTCGCGTTTCTACCGTCTCCAATTTTTTGTCAGTTGCCGCAGAAGCCTCCGATAAGACTTTGTAACCTCCCGATAAGAATCTGATTTGATCGTTGATGGTGTAAACAGCTGATTCGAGTTCGCCGAGCTGAATCGCCGTCTCCTCCGTCATACTCGTCGACATGATCGTTCGTCACCGCACCAATTGATAAGCTCAAAGATGTAGTTTATTGCTTTATCAAAGGGAAATACAATCTCTAACCGAAAAGGTCTAGAGCCAATTCCTGAAGTCTCTAACTTCCAGGACCAAGATACAATTTACAAATTGCACAAAAAGTCATTTTACCATTAACACTACTATTTATACTCCTAAAGTCGTTAACCGTCACTGTAACAAACTCCAACGACTATTATTCTTCAGCTCCACGTCATCTCATCAACTCTCTACTTCACGCACCGCCTCTCCCTTCTTACTACTCTTCCTCACGTAACATCTTCGAGGTCTATCATAGTGTATGACCACAAGCAACGGGGAAGCGACAACCTCTCTCATCACAAGGCTGTCTCCGGTGATGCTGCTTCATGGTCGGGCATGGTGAAGCTTCTTGGGAAGGTCCAGCGGTTGCGTATGGTTTGACGGCGTCGATCTCCTCTCCACACACGGACAAGAGTATGCAGAAAAAGAAACATAGAAGAAGTTGAAGAAAGGAAATGTGGAGAGAGAAGATAAATCATCTAGGTGGGGAGATGAGAGATAGAGAGGATGAAGGAGAAGAATATCATAATCTCTTAAAGATGGTGATGACGGCTTGAATTGTGGCGTAGGGTTTTCAGATATATGTACAACTTATACACGTGTGCATATCTACACACGATTACCAACAAATTGAGAATGGTCTTGGTTAGAAATACATAATTAAATTGAAGCAGATTTGGTTCAAACAAGACGATTAAACCTGGTCGTTACAGTAATGTTGTCATGAAAAGGTAAGGATCAATCATTGACCAAAATGGTCGACAAGATCTTGACGAAGATGTGACCGAACCAAAAGGCGACCTAGAGTCAGGCAGATCGACTCGAATATGGTCGACCAAGAGTGATGAGAACAATACTGAAAGGGAACATACATGATTCATATATATTCTTCAAGGCTTTGTTGAAACATGAGAATCTAACATTGCACAAACAATTAAGGATAAGACAAGACTTTGGCATAATAGATTTGCACAAATGAGCAAAAAAGTAATGGAGTTACTGGTTAAGAATTGTTTTCTAGATAATAGCAAGGTTTTAAGTCTAAATTTTCTGAAGATTGCATCTATGAGAAAACACATACATTTAATTTCTCTATGGGAAACACACTACTAAGAATCCTATGGATTATGGCATTTAGATTTTGGGGAACGAGTTAACCATAAGAGACCAAGATGATTCGATTGCGAATGATCATGACGAGACGAGCGGGTCGAATATTGAGTGGGAGATGGAATAAGATGAACCAGAGCTGATCTTGAACAATGATGAGCGTGCTTGTCGACCAAGTGGACCTAAGAAACATATTGATCGAGCCAACTTTAGCTTGAATCAAGCCCAAAGTGAAGATTGTCGAATCAACGCCTTATCATCCCAAGATATCTTTCTTGATTTTTATTATTATTCCATTAACAAGGGTTTTAAATCCTCATGTGTTCCATGTTATGCTTGTGCAGTAGCTTCGTTGTTCATTAATATGTGTTATATAACTTACGTGGTCAGAGAGTACATTGAGGACGTTTCTCAAGGACCTCACTTTCTTCTTTTAAATTACGTCTACCACGATTTTGTCGAGTTGAGGGAAGCGTTTTCTTTTCTGTTTTCATTCCTTCATCCAAGGCTGGTATTGGCACAATAGACATGCCCCCAACATGGAAATCAGATTTTGTAAATTTTTAGACTTTATACATCAACTCAATCAAAAGAGAGACTTTGTCATATTTGACTTCATCCACCCAGTTTTGGCAACCAAAAAGACCAACTACACTAAAGTGACAATGACTTGGAAAGAGGAATTCAAGGTGTCCAAAACTTTGTAACACTTTATTTTAGAAATTATAGACACACCAATACTTTGAAAAATAAGGATAATAGCAAGGTACAAGTGACTGATTACGGACCTGCTTTGACCTCAAGTATGTTCTTGTACATGCAGAAGAGTGTTAGTTGATTTGCGAGCCAATGGATCTTCTAAAAAAGTTGTAGTTTTTTGAGGCTATGGAATATTGGTAAGAAGAAAAGGTATTGCTTTAAAAGCTATCAATTGAAAAGCCAGTGGAAACCCATAACATGTAGTGGGTGGTTTGTTGTTTGAGGTGGTTCCTAATCTCATGTAGGGATCAACTATTTCCTTACTTACTTCCAGGGGCAAAGACAGTGACAAAGTTTGTAGAAATAATTCTCTACCACATGGCAACTCAAGGAAGTATGGTAAATCACAAAGAATCTCAACATATTTAGGGGTTAGCTTTAGATATTATTACTGCAAACAACCACGCGGTCAACAAGTGTAATTCGCGCCATGGGTAGACTTTTCCATTCAGGTATATATGTGAAGAACATTTTCATTACATTAGGAATTGTGACATCACCAGTGGAAGTGTTAATTACCTTGTTTCACATAATGGCAGGTGTTGGGGAATCGATTTCGCCATTTTCTTTAGAATACACATTATGGTTTAACCCAGTTATGGAATGGTATTTATTCAGTAAAAAAAAGAAGAGGATTTTCTACGACGAGGAACCACATCTCATATTTTCTAGTGTTAACAGAAAAGAAGGTTATGGATGAGAGTGGCAGAGTTGGGGTATCTTGAAGTAGGTAATTCAAAAAGGCGACCAAACTGAAAAGAAGTATTGATTCCATTTTGATTGTACCTTGAAGAGAAGATGCAATACTGCCAATCACATTGGATTTAGAGTATGTTGAGCCGTGAACCAGTTGTATTGCAATAATAAACGATAAGAATTTGTTGTAACCGTGAAAAAGAACAGGCAAATTTTCTCATGTCCTTGGAGATGTCATACGGGTCAACCCGCGTCCAAGTAGCCCAATCCATATTGGGTTCAAATTTTAATGGACAGTGCGGGTTGGCCCACCTCGGGTTGCGGTTTGTGTATATATGTCCAAGAGCGTCCCGCATAGCTAAGCGGGTTTTCGGGCCAACCTGCGGATCTCCATTCATGATATTTGAAATATGCTATGTACTTTCTATGATATGAATGTCATTGTAAAATGAGTGTGATTTATAAAAAGAATAAATTGATGAGTTTTTATTCTATTAATGGTATGCATTAAATTAAATATAGTCATTTTCCATAAAATAAAAATAAAAGAGTTATAGAAATTACACACCCCTAGACAGGATCACATCTTAGGAGGATGTATTAGGATAATCCTTGAAGAAGAAGATTCTTGTGAAACCTTAGCCAGAGTATATCAAACCCAAGACACAATATCTCTACACCAACACGACAACTCCAGGCGGTGGATCCAGATTCAGTTCCCCTCAGACAGCGTGACTTTAAAGGAACACTCCAAAAGTACATTGACTTGAGACTTGAAGGATGGATGGTTGAATGGTGACACAAGTGATGGTGGAGATTACGTGATACTACCATGGCTTTATCTTCACACCAAGGCCGATTATTCACGAAGAACAGATTAAGAAAACTCTCAAAGTTTCAAAAGAAACAAAAGAAGTTTTTTGATAAAAAGATAGATGATTTTGTTCGAAAAGAACTTAACCTTTTATAAGAGTTTACATCTTAAAAAATACTCAGTCAAACAAGTAGGAAAACAATAAAAGATGTAGAAAGTAATACAACATAGAACTTGAAAAAGACCAAAGATTTGACAAAAAAACTTGACTAGAAAAGTACAAGTTTCGAAATTGTTCACGCGGTTCGACCAAGGCCTTAATGCCATCCAGGTTCATCTTCATCCAGGTTCATCCGAGTTTTCAGCTCGCCTAGTTCATTAAGGTAAGTGTCACTCCTTTCCAGATTGTCCAGCTCACCTAAGCGAGTGTCACTCCTTTCCAGCTTGTCCAGCTCACCTAAGCGAGTGTCACTCCAACCAACTCAACCTGAACATACAGCTTGTCTTTTGTGCTGTCTTGGACACAAGTAACCATCAAATTCTTTTGGGCCAAAGTTTTCTCACTTCTTTGTTGATCTCCACGTGTTGGACATATCCAAGCAAAGTCTCCTTAAAGCATTGGGCTCTAGTACGAGTCATTGGACCTTCAGCTACAAGCAAGTCTTCCTCATCCACGGCCTTGTTCAGTTTCATATAAAAAAAAAAAAGCTTTCTTTACAATATTTTTTTTTTCATTTAAATTATATATAGTATGTTTGTTTTTTCTATTTTAATCCAACACTTGTTTCCAAAAATTAACAAAACTAATAATAACCAACACATTGAGATACAAACACTAAAGATCATCCATAATTCTATTATATTAGTTGACACAAAGCAAGCGAATGCTTAAGGTCCAGCCGGCCTTAAATATTATTTTCTTTACGAAAACTCCTATCCTGTCATCATAAATGCAAACTTGAGTAGCGGAAAGCAAGCACTGTTACTGAATAAACTTCGGAAGCACCCCAAGGCTCTCGGATATTCATTACATGACATCCTGAGAATCTCCCCAATTTATGCATGCATAGGATAAACCTTGATGATGAATCAAAATTATCCATCGAGCATCAGAGGAGATTGAACCCCAAACTTAAGGAAGTAGTTAAAAAGGAAATCATTAAACTTCTAGAAGCAAGCGTTATTTATCCGATCTCAGACAACAACTGTGTCAGTCTGGTTCATGTTGTCCCAAAGAAAGTAAGAATCATTGTGGTAAAGTATGACAAAGACGAATTGATCCCTACTAGAACTGTCACCGGACACAGAATGTGTATTGATTACATGAAACTAAATTCTGCCACACGAAAAGATCATTTCCCTTTACCCTTTATCGATCAGATGTTAGAACGGCTTGCAAGCTATGAATACTACTGTTTTCTCGACAGGTATTCCAGATTCTTCCAGATTCCCATACATCCGAACGATCAAGAAAAGACCGCCTTTACTTGTCCCTATGGAACATTCGCATATCGCAAGATGCCATTCGGGCTCTGTAACGCCTCTGCGACTTTCCAAATATGCATGATGTCGATATTCACCGATATGATCGAGGACTTCATGGAGGATTTCATGGATGACTTCTCGGTATATGGTCCAAACTTCAAAACTTGTCTCGATAACCTATGTAAGGTCCTAGCTAGATGTGAAGAGAAAAATCTGGTTTTGAACAGGGAAAAATGCCATTTTATGGTTAATAGCGGAATTGTCTTGGGACATAAAGTCTCAACAACTGGAATTGAGGTGGACAAGGCAAATATTGAAGTAATGACTGGACTACCACCACCCACTAATGTCAAAGACGTTAGAAATTTTTCTAGGACATGCTGGATTCAATAGGCGATTCATAAAAGATTTTAGCAAAATTGCTAGACCCCTTACTGAGCTCATGTGCAAAGAGGTGAAATTAAAATTTACTCCTGAATGTCTCGATTCCTTTAAAGAAATTAAATCAACACTCGTATCCGGCCCTATTGTCCAAGCACCAGACTGGGATCTACCATTCGAAATCATGTGCGACGCCAACGATTTCGCTGTAGGCACAATACTTGGAAAAAAGAAAGACATAAAGTTGCACGCTATATACTACACCAGCAGAACTCTAGACAATTCGCAATACAATTATGCGACAACCGAAAAAGAGTTATTGGTTGTGGTATTCGCCTTCGAAAAAATTCAATCCTATCTAGTCGGTTCAAAAGTAGTAGTTCACACCGACCACACGGCATTAAAATACTTAACGAATAAAAAGGAAGCTAAGCCGAGACTTTTACAATTGATCCTGTTTCTCCAAGAATTCGACATAGAAGTCGAAGATAAAAAAGGAGTAGAAAACGGAGTTGTGGATCACTTATCACGAATAAGGATAGATGACGACATCCCTATAGATGATTTCTTACCTACTGAAAATGTCTACTTCGCAGAATCGACTTTCATTGATAGAGTTAGTTTGACACTTGAGGTGGATTCGATCGATTCAATGCTAAGCACATCGAAAAATTATGGCCGAAGAGTATCGATCGATTCCGTTCATATTCCGTCGATCAATGTACACTAGCAAAAGACAATGAAAGAGTCATTCCAATAAATATTAACGTCAGTTGTAACCCTTCGATCCCGAATAATGACTCTCCCGGTGGTAGAGCTTTGAGTCGGGGTGTGTGTGCACTAAACACCACTGATAGACCTTGGTACGCAGATATAGTAAATTATCTTGCGGCTGAAGTAGAACCCGAACTCTTCAAAGGATATCACAAAAAGAAAATTTGAGAGAAATTCGGTGATATCATTGGGATGAACCTTTTCTTTACAAACACTGTTCTAACGGCATATACAGACGATGTGTTGCCAAAAGCAAAAATCTAGATATTTTACATCATTGTCACGGATCCGATTACGCTGGACATTTACCTAGTTATAAGACAGTGTCAAAAATTCTACAAGCAAGTTGTTGGCCTTTTTTATCTTCGAACTAACTATGTTTCGCGATGCTCAAGATTACGTAGCAAAATGCGACCCCTGCCAAAGAAGAGGAAAAATCAACAAAAGAAACAAAATGGAACAAAATTTCATACTTAAAGTTGAATTGTTCGATTTCTGGGGCATCGATTTCATGGGTCTTTTTCCTTCTTCGCACGGAAATAAATACATACTGGTCGCTGTAAACTATGTATCTAAATGGGTGGAAGCGATAGCAACCCCGGAAAATGATGCTGCCGTAGTTTTTACTCTTTAAGAGTATTATATTTCCCAGATTTGGAGTTCCGCGAATCGTAATAAACAATGGAGGTACCCACTTCATTAACCAAGTGTTTGAAAAGTTACTCAAAAAGCATGGAATTCACCATCGAGTAGCTACACCCTATCATCCTCATACCAGCGGACAAGTAGAAGTATCCAACAGTCAGATAAAAGAAATCTTAGAAAAGACGGTAGGATCAACCTGTAAAGATTGGTCTTTGAAGTTATATGATGCACTTTGGGCATACCGAACAACGTTTAAGACACCATTCGGAACTACCCGATTTCACCTAATCTATAGAAAAGCCTGCCACCTCTCTGTAGAACTAGCACATAAAGACAAATGAGCCATAAAAAGGATAAACTTTGATGCTAAACCCGCAGCGGAAAAGAGATTAATTAACCTAAATGAGCTCGACGAAATCAGATATCACGCCTACGAGAACTCAAAATTGTACAAGGAGCGAACCAAAGCCTATCACGACAAGAAAAGTACTTTACGACATTTCGAATCAAACGATCAAGTACTCCTGCACAACTCCTGGTTTACTCTATCTCCTCGAAAACTACGTTCTCGTTGGTCCAGACCCTTCACCATAAAGAAGTTACGCCTTACGAGACAATTGTCCTATTTAATCCTAAAGGAGAAGCTTTCATGGTGAATGGGCAGCGAGTGAAACATTAATGAGCTAGAGCTTAAATTCCGCATACTCAGACTATGCATCCAGAGGTGCCTAACCCCGAATGATAAGCCTATTTTTCGTCAAGTTAACGACTTTAAACAAGCACTGAGTGGGAGCCAACCCACTAATTCTAAGAAAATGATATATATATATATATATATCATAAAAATAAATATATATATATAATGAATAATAATAATAAACATATAATAACATAAATAAAACAAAAAGAAGAAAATAGAAATAATTAACTAATTAATAATAAATATATATATATATATATAATTTACAAATTTCTTAAGCGAATATGGAGTCACAGAGCAGACCATCGATCGACGCCCCTATAGGATTGTCGATCGACGGTCGTGTGTCGAGTAAGTTAACTCGACACGACCCTGATTCATAACTCACGTTTCTCCAAAACTGCCAAAAACACACACGAGTTCATCACTCGATTTCTCATCCGATTTTTAGTCGATTTTGCTCATTTTTGAGTGTATGTGTCTTCATTTTTACCCTTTCTACCTATTTAGTTCATTCAATAACTCAATATTCAATGTATGTTCTCCAAATCTCTTATTTTAGGGAACTTTTTAGGGTTTGAAGAGAAATTGATTTTTTTGTGGATTAGCTCGGAATTTTGGACGTTTTGGTAACAAAGTACTATATTAGGGACAATCTATCATCTTTACACATGATTTGTACGATTTGAGTTGATTATTTTTGATTTCGTAATCCCTGATCTGTGATGCACCATCGATCAATTCCCATGAGTCATCGTCGATCGATGGCGATGAGATGTTGTCGATTGACCCCCCTGCGATGCCGTCGACCGATGATCGCTCTTTCTGTCTCGATATCAATACTGATTATTGGATTTATTTTGTTATGAAGATGGACTAGAGGCGCAAAAAATCACGATATGATACTGGTAGCTCTAGTGCTCCACCACGGGGTCCCCCATGTCAAGACCCTTGGTCATAAGAGGAGGAGGCCTTACTTGTGACATTCGAAGATTATCCCAACCCTCAAAAAGCCGTGGGATCATTGGAATGCACACATCGTCCCATGCACGAGGAGTGGGATGATTTTGACAGCCTCCACTACAGCGCTTGGCAAAGCGTTACCATCAAGCCCACCAAGTTCGTCGATAAGCGAACTCTGAAGAAGCTGGGGCGCTACGCGGATTTTAGACAGAACGTGCATGAGCTTGGACTAGGAACCATGGCTACTAAGCCATATTGTAACGACCCGCTCTCGAAGTATTTTTAAATTCGAAGGAAATAAATCGCGAGAGGTTTAATTGTACAAGGAGCATATTTTCCTAAGTGTGGGAACACTTGTATTCATGAGGGTTGGAAGAAACTGACTACCAGTTTAACTATGTAAAGTTTAGCTATCTGAAAATGCGGGTTCCAGGTAAGACAAGTTTGATCAGGTGCAACTAACAAGATTATACGAAAGGAAGGTAGGATATGCGGGAGTCATATAAAGCAATAAGAGTAGATATTCTTGGAGCCATTGATGATAAATTTGACCAAGCTAAAGAAGGAAACAATACTTAATGGCCGCCTTGGTGACAAGTCCTGAATAAGTATAAAATGAGACCTCCAGCCTTCATTTCTCACTGAACTCTTAAACAAGACTTAGAGAGAAGTGAGAGTGTGAACGAAGTTCTAGAGATAAGATTTCGAGAAGAAGGATCGAACAAGGAGGGAACAAAAAGTTCTTCGCCAGGAAACTCATGAAGGTTCAGAGTCTTCAATCTTTTAAGATCAATCGAGGTGAGGGCGTGATTCGTGGCAACTTAATAGTTAGTATTTTTATCATAGTTGGATTGTTAGGATGAAGATTATGCATTAGAGGAATCATTTATAGAAAGTTCATTGTTCGTTCTTCGAGACAGTTCTCAAGGATCAAAGAACGTCCATACGTTCATAGGATGTTTTCATGTTAGATTGCAAGAAATGATGTTATGTTTAATTGAGATGTTTACGTGAAATACTTAGATTTGCTCCGACAAGAACTAGAATGTTAGATTGAAAATGTTATAGAAACGGATTGAGAATTGAAGTAATTTAAGGAAAGTACGGGATTAGAAGAACGTGATTAAGTTAAGGAAAGTATGTTTTGGCTTCGGGCCGTAAAGATGTTATGATCATGTTTTGGCTTCAGGCCGTGTATGTTGGCTTCGGCCGTTATGGACCTTCGGATCGCAGGTTGGCTTCGGCCGCTGGTTGCCTACGGCCGTAATGGACTGACGGGTTGCAGTTTTGGCTACAGCCGCAGGTTTTGCGTCGGCCGCATGTTTGACTACGGATGCAGGTTTGGCTACAGCCACACGTTGGGTATGGCCGCAGGATGGCTACGACCGCAGGTTGATGGACCTTTGGGTCCGAATGTTAGAAAATGCTAAAGTAAAGTATTGATAGAACCGGATGTTAGGTTGATAGTTTTTGAATGCATGAAAATGAATAAGTAATAGGAAAGAAAAATGGCTATGAAAGAAATGAGGGAAACGAATTGCCAAGTTGATATAATGGAATTGCTAGGTTGTTAGAATGGAATATAGAATTTGATTACTTGATTATTTAGTTGCATGTGGACGGTTTTGAGCATCCTCAATGAGTAATTTTGTATACTCATGCCTCCTTTTGCGGATGCAGGTAGGGTTCATTGTGTTGACCGGAGTGCGAGGCTATAAAGACTATCAGGAAAGGGTATTTTGAACTTGGGTAATGTTTGGGAAGTTTTATAAAGATAGTATTGTTGTAGACAAAATTATGTTCAGTATTTAGTCTCATATTTCATTAATAAAGTGGCAATGTTTCTTCGTTACATCTGATAAAATTTGACTCGATCTTTACTTAGAATTTTCAACGTGTTTTTCAAATATTTCCGGGTTGGGGTGTTTCAATTTGGTATCAGAGCGGGGTAGCCAATCAGTTCTATCCTGGCTGGCCGCTTTTCAAAAATTGGATTTGTGGGTAAGGGTGGAAAGAAACCGATGGTATATGTCTCACGCGAAGGATGTGTGGTATTATGTTTCTAGGGTATAACTTAGTATGTGTATATGATTGGATTGCTTAGCAACTGGCTAAGAGAAATTGTGTTCGACAGTTGCAAGAAGTTAGTGAAAAAAAACTTATGTCTTATTTAAAGACGAAAAAGTGTCATATATCGAGTTTTTCATAAAGTAGGCAATGAGTGTTTCGGGTTGGTTCGGTCAGCAATAGTAAATGTTCTTAAATTTGTATGTGATGGATCAAGATAGGTCAGTTTTAGTGAAACAGTGGATACGATGGTAGAAAGTACGAAGCAGTGAAAGATATGGATTGTTGGTTGAGTAACTAGCAAGCTAGGATTCTGAGAGATGCTAAGTTAATTCCTGAGTTTGAAGGAAGTTAATGTCTCATGGAATTATGAAGTGTTGGATGTTCGTGTGGTGATGTAGCACACTTTCTGAAAGCTTAATGGATCAATGAAAGTGCAACAAGAATGCGTGTATGGTTAGTAGAACATGGCACTAGGGGTTCACAAGGTGGATGTAAGGATGGAGTAAATCCCTTGTTAGTGGTGTGGTGGTGTGATATAATATGAATTTTACCTATTTTACCTATGATGTATATAGTATATTTATAGTCTTTATATGCATTTGGTATTGTTTTAGAGCATTTACAGGTTTAGGTACTTATTTGAAGCAATTGGAGCTTTTGGACTATTTTGGAGCAATTAGGATTGTCAGCAAAAACCTAGAGTCGGATCCAGATTTATGAATGGACCATCGATCGACGTCACACATTGTGCGTCGATCGACGATGAAGTCGGCAGAAAGATTTAGAAACATCAAGTTTTACCCAACAGTCTCATTAATTGCAAGACAAGTCCCTGACCGAAATTTAGACTATTTATTAGGGTTTTCTATCTTTGTAAAACCCTAAGCGGTATTATTCAGAAACTAGGCAGCCGCTAAGTCACACCAGAGTTTTAGAGTTGGAAGACATTGCTACATCTATGGGAGAGAAAGATCTTATCATCATTACAGAGAAAATCTTGAAATCATTATCTTTTTACTCATTATATTCTATTCAATTTATTTATAATTTAATTATGTTCTTTATTGCTATGTCTGAGTAGTTTTCAATTAGATTTAGGGTTATTCAATGGTAGTAATATATTGGTGATTTTATAGAATTTTTAGGGTAATCTTCTTGGTTCTTTGTTTTACTCTTAATGCTAAGCTGAATTTGATCACTTCAACCTTAGAAATTAGGGTTCTATAGTGCAAACGAGAGCTTGGTTATAACCTGGAATCTATCTTAAACAATCTAAATAACTACTAACAAACGAGGGTTGAATTAAAAGTTTAGAGAATCTATTAAACCACGAAACCAGGATTGCTTAGAATGAGCATCGATCGAGGCCATCGTATTGCTATCGATCGACGCTCAGCCGAGATGCGCGAGAGTGGTCTCCTAAACCCTAAGGCTTAAATTCAGAACGATACTTAATAAAACCCAAGCAATCTATTGATCTGCATTATAAAAATCTACCAGAAAATTTCCCCTAAGTCTAATCTCTTAAATTAATCTTCACAAACCAAATCAATGTTAAAGATTGCTTTTGTTGTTATTGTTATAATTCTTCTAGCTTTAATTCAAAAACAATAAATCTATTGTGCAATCCTAGAGTTTCTGTGGATTCGGTCCCTAAGTACTACACTGAACCTCTTATTTGAGAGAGTAAAGTGGGAATATCGGGTTAATTTGAAAGTGAAATCAAACTCCACATCAAATTTGGCGCCGCTGCCGGGGACTCTTTCTTATTGCCATTAGATTTTGTTTAAAATGTTGTCTAGATTTTTACATTACTGTTTGCTAAATTATTCTTCCCCTAAACCTTATGACACAGGTACATAAAGGAGATAATATGGTTTATGGACAACAACCATCGATCAACTCTAGCCCATTGCTGTCGGGTGCACTCTTCCATTACCATCGATTGATACTGATCAGCCGGAAGCAGGTAAGTACGCCTTTACTGGATCTGATAATAAGAAAGTATTCTTGATAGAATCAATGAATAATAAAAGCAACGAAGCAAGCCAACTAATTCATTATCAGGAAGTTGCAATTCCTAATCAAATCACTAAATCTCCAAAGAACGAGATAAAGCTTGAATTACCAATGCTCGAATACCTAAATCCCAACAGAACTTATTCCAATAGGTCTGTGATTCGATTATTCGATAACCATGGTGGAAGCTCTGAACTTGATATCGATTTCCTAATTATGGGGCGAAAATATCCACTTTCGTTCAAGGAAGTCGCGAATCTTTTAGAAATTCCTGGACTAGGTATAAGAGCTACCAACTTTCGTGTCCGCACCATGGATTCTCAGAACCCCAACTTATCAGCACTTTCTATAGAGGACTAAACCAAGACTATCAAACCATCCTTGATACAGCCAGCGACGGGAACTTCGGGATCCGAAGCCCTACAAGCGCTAAAAGGCTAATAGAAAACGTAGCTTTAGGCCAAGCTTTCGGAAAAAGAGACACCGAAAGGAAGGAACCACCATTATTCACAGAGGAGGAGCACTTGATCCGAGTTAGAGACACTCTGGCATCAGTTGCAGCCCTTCTATACGGAAATAACTTATCTCGATATTATGGTGAGAGCAATGCTGCCCCTTCCAACTTTGAAAAACGAGTTGAATTCTCTGATGTGATGAACCAGCACGATCAACGATTTAGGGAAGACACTGGCAATTTCACAAGCAACTGCGACACCACTGTGAACTGATACGAAAGAAGTTCGACGTCAAAAATGAACCAAGCCTTCATAGGAAACCGTAAAATAGCCGCCAACCTCAATAAGAAGTTAGATCTTATATACTCAGAAATGATAGATAATTTTGAAACTCTGAGCGAACACATTAAGAGAATCAACAACCAAGCGGCGAGCAACGCCATGTCCATCAGGAGAAAGGACGGATTTTTACCTGGTAAAACGGACACTAACCCCAGGAATCACTGCAATGTTGTAGCTTTACGAAGCGGTTGACAACTCACCCCTGGCGTTAAAGAGAGTATCACCATCGATGAATTTGAGAAAATCGCAACGAACGAAAACGAAAATGAAAAATCGCACCCAATCTTGCTCGAAATGTACGAGAAGAACCCCGATATCCTCCGTGAACCTGATTTACTAGAAAAAGACGATCTTGAGGAGTTAATTGTTGAACGTAAGGGGAAAGGCACAAACGTAGCAGACATCGATCGACATCCCTTATCGAACATCGATCGACACACTGAGTTTATAATCGATCAACGCTTAAATCGTAGAATCGATCGACGCCCTGACCCAGAACCAACCGAACCAGTTTGGACAAAAATTTACCATGCCAACGCTCCCTTTCCTCCAAAAAACGCTAAGCAGAAGAAGCAGCAGCTAGACAAAGCAATATGTAAGAAAGCGTTTGAAAAAATAAACATTGAGATGCGACTAAGCGATGTCATTCACATCTCGTCCGCCATTAAGCAGTAGGTGAAAGATCAGCATCGCGAGGATTCCATGAATCAGAACACCGCGTGATGATGATATCCAAAGAGGTGAGTGAAATCATTAGAGAAGGACGTATATGCCTCAACATCGAGAAGATACCGATGGTTTTTGACATGGAAAAAAATAATACAACCTTTGATCGACGGTCAAACCTACCATATCGATCATCTTTCTGATCAAGTAGAAGAATCATTCATAGATATGTGCTCGAACGAACCTTTGGAGAAAGCAATGATCACACTAGAGAGTATACAAGGTTAATGGACGCCACAAAAGGAATTTTCAATATCGACATCGAAGATCTCGATCTGTCGACCCCCGTCGATTGACTCCCCAACGTCCCCATCGATCGACAATGTATTGCAACCGACGATTGGAGCAAGGCTAAAGCACATAAAATTAAACTTAAACCACTTCCAACTGGCCTTAAATATGCTTTTCTTTACGAATGCCGACTTGAGTAGCGGAGAGCAAGCGCTATTGCTGAATAAACTGCGAAAGCACCGCAAAGCTATCGGATATTCTCTAGATGACATACCAGAAATTTCTCCTGATTTATGTATGTATAGGATACACCTTGATGATGCATAAAAAAACATCCATCGAGCATCAGAGGAGATTGAACCCTAACCTGAAGGAAGTAGTTAAAAATAAAATCATGAAACTCCTAGCGTCATTTATCCGATCTCAGACAGCAATTGGATCAGCCCGGTTCATGTTGTCCCAAAGAAAGGAGGAATTACCGTGGTAAAGAATGATAAAGATGAATTGATCCCTAATAGAACTGTCACCGGACACAAAATGTGTATCGATTACAGGAAACTAAATGCTGCCACACAAAAAGATCATTTCCCCTTACCCTTTATCGATCATATGTTAGAAAGGCTCGCGAGCCACGAATACTATGGTTTTCTTGATGGGTATTCTGGATTCTTCCAGATCCCAAACATCCGGACGACCAAGAAAATACCACCTTTACATGTCCCTATGGAACGTTCGCATATCGCAGGATGCCATTCGGACTCTGTAACGCCCCTGCAACCTTCCAAAGATGCATGATGTCGATATTTACCGATATGATCGAAGACTTCATGGAGATTTTCATGGATGAACTCTCGTTATATGGTCCAAATTTCAAGACATGTCTCGATAACCTGTGTAAGGTATTAGCTAGACACGAAGAGAAAAATCTGGTTTTGAACTAGGAAAAATGCCATTTTATGGTTAATAGCTGAATTGTCTTGGGACACAAGGTCTCAGCAGCCGAAATTGAGGTGGACAGGGAAAATATTGACGTAATGACTGGACTGCCGCCACCCACTAATGTCAAAGAAGTTAGAAGTTTTGTAGGACATGCTGGATTCTATAGGCGATTCATAAAAGATTTCAGCAAAATTGCTAGACCCCTTACTGCACTTCTGTGCAATGAAGTGAAATTTGATTTTTCACCTGAATGTCTTGAAGCCTTTAAAGCAATCAAGTCAGCACTCGTGTCCGCCCCTATTGTCCAAGCACCGGATTGGAATTTACCTTTTGAGATTATATGCGACGCCAGCGACTTCGCTGTAGGCATTGTACTTGGGCAAAAAAAGGACTAAAAGTTGCACGCTATATACTACGCTAGTAGGACCCTCGATGACACGCAACGCAACTATGCGATGAAGGAAAAAGAGTTACTAGCTGTAGTATTCGCCCTTCGAAATTTTTTGTTCCTATCTAGTCGGTTCAAAAGTAGTTGTTCACACCGACCACACAACATTAAAATATTTAATGAACAAAAAGGAAGCTAAGCCGAGACTTTTACGTTGGATTCTACTTCTCCAAGAATTTGATATAGAAGTAAAAGACAAGAAAGGAGTAGAAAACGGAGTCGCAGATCACTTGTCACGAATATGAGTAGATGACGACATCCCTATAGATGATTTCTTACCCACAAAAAATGTCTACTTAGCAAAATCAACTTTCGTCGGCAGAGTTAGTTCGTCACATGAAATGGGATCGATCGACACTATGCTAAGCCCATTGAACGACTAAATCCGCAAAAAATCGATCGATGTTACCCATACACTGTTGAACGACAATTAAATAATCAATCCAATCGATATCAACGTCAGTTGTAATCTTTCAACTCCAAATGACGATTCTCCCGGAGGCATACATTTAAGCCGAGGGGTGTGTGCACTGAACACCACCGATAGACCTTGGTACGCAGATATAGTAAACTATCTTGCGGCCGAACTAGAACCCGAACTCTTCAAAGGATATCATAAAAAGAAAATTTTGAGAGAAATCCGAGATATCACTGGGATGAAACTTATCTTTACAAACACTGCTCTGACGACATATATAGACGATGTGTTGCCAAAAGCGAAACTCCAGAAATTCTATATCATTGTCACGGATTCGATTACGCCGTACATTTCGCTAGTTTTAAGACAATGTCAAAAATCCTTCAAGCAGGCTTTTGGTGGCCCACTATGTTTCGAGATGCTCAAGCCTATGTAGCGAAATGCGACCCCTGCCAAAGAAGAGGAAAAATCAGCAAGAGAAACGAGAAGGAACAAAAATTCATACTTGAAGTTGAAGTATTTGATTGCTGGGGCATCGATTTCATGGGCCCTTTTCCTTCTTCACACGGAAACGAATACATACTGGTCGCTGTAGACTATGTATCGAAATGGGTGGAAGCGATATCAACTCCGAAAACAATGCTATCGTAGTTGTTAAACTTTTTAAGAGTATTATCTTTCCCAGATTTGGGGTTCCGCGAATCGTAATAAGTGATGGAGGTACCCACTTCATTAACAAAGTGTTCGAAAAACTGCTAAAGAAACATGGAGTTCACCATCGATTAGCTACACCCTATCATCCTCAGACCAGCGGACAAGTAGAAGTATCCAACCGTCAGATCAAAGAAATCCTAGAAAAGACGGTAGGACAAACCCGTAAAGATTGGTCTTAGAAGTTAGATGATGCACTTTGGGCATACCGAACAGCGTTTAAACTCCTTTAGGAACTACTCCTTTCCACTTAATCTATGGAAAATCTTGCCATATCTCTGTAGAGCTAGCGCATAAAGCCGAATGGCCATATACAAAATAAACTTTGATGCTAAATCCGCAGCAGAAAAAAGATTAGTTCAGCTAAATAAGCTTGACGAAATCAGATATCGCGCTTACAAGAACTCGAAATAGTACAGGAGAGAACGAAAGCTTATCACGACAAGAAAATTATTTCACGTTATTTCGAATCAAACGATCAAGTACTCCTGCACAACTCCCGGTTTACTCTATCTCCTCGAAAACTACGTTCTCGTTGGTCCAGACCCTTCACCATAAAGAAGTTACGCCTTACGAGACAATTGTCCTATTTAATCCTAAAGGAGAAGATTTCAAGGTGAATGGGCAGCGGGTGAAAGACTATTGGACTAGTGCTGAAATTCCGCATACTCAGACCACACGTCTAGAGATGCCTAATCCCGAATGATAAGCCCATTTTTTCGTCAGACTAACGACTTTAAACAAGCGCTGAGTGGTAGACAACCCACTAAATTACTAATACAATAAAATTATATATATATATATACATACATACAAATAATGATAAAAAAACCCAAAATAAAAATTTATATATTAGCAATAATTAATCAATTAAAAACAAATATATAGTAATTATATATTATTCATGCAATTACAAAAATCTAAACTAAATAAGGAGTCACCGACCCGACCACCGATCGATGCCCCTATAGGACCGTCGATCGACGGTCGTGCGTCGAGTAGGTTAACTCGACGTGACCCCGATTCATAAAATACTTTTCCCCAAACCGCCAAAAACACACAAGAGTTCTACACCTGATTTCTCTCCAAAATTTTGACCGATTTTGCTCGTTTTTGAGCCTAAACTACACGATTTCTACCCTCTTTACCTGTTCAACTCTTTAAATCAATCAATCTTCAAGGTATGTTGACCACGCGATACCATCGATCGATGGCTGCTCCTTTCACTTCAACATCAATTCTGATTTGTGCTTTGTTTCATTATACGCAGATGGACGAAAGGAGAACTAAGGCATGTTATGAGGTTGGTGGTCCCAACGCTCCACCACGGGGTCCTCCATGCCGAGACCCTTGGCCCAAGGAAGAGGAGGATTTACTTGTGACTTTCAAGGAGTATCCCCACCCTCAAAAAGTTTTGGCATCGAGGGAATGCACACACCATCCCCTGAGCGAGGAGTGGGACGATTTCGACAGTCTTTATTACAACGCCTGTCAGGGAGTCACCATCGAGCCAACCAAGTTCGCTGACAAGCAAACCTTGAAGAAACTAGGGCTTTACACTGTTTTCAGACAGATGGTGCAGGATCTTGGATTAGGCACCATGGCTACTAAACCATACTGTCTATCCCCCGACCTGGTGAGGCAGTGCATCTACACAGCCCAGGTGCTCTACAAGAGCCCAGGGCGAAGGTGGCACATGAGGCCACCCTGACCTTCTTCATCAGAGGCATCCGGTACAGGATTCCCATCCCAGAGCTGTTGCGAGATCTATGGCTTCGACATCGGTACCAGCGCTTGTGCAGTGCTCCTTTTCTTGGTATGCCTACCTTCTGGGGCCTCATCGGGACATGCCACTTTGACTCCGGCTCATCCACTCAAACGGACGTCCATCACCCCACCTTGCGCTATTTCCTGAAGGTCCTTGCCAACACCATGTTGTGCAAGATGGTACCCAACAAGGTTTGGGTTCAAGAGCTGACACTACTATTCTATTACGTCAGGGAATTAGTTGGGCTCGATGACGAGCCCTTTGTTCCACAAGAGACCGATCAGCAGGTGAACATGGGAGATATATTTGCGGAGCATATGGTGACCCTGATGGACAAACCCTTCCATGGTTCTGGCACGAAGAAGGATACGATAGGGAGCCTTTTGACACCCATCTTCAGATTTCTTGGCATCAGCCTCGAGGGAGCTTCGGTGGAGAGAGGATTGCGCTTCCGGGATGAGGGTCACCTGATGAGGGCCCAGTGGCTGAAGGAGGGACGCTTTTGGTCCTTTGTGGATGACGAGGGACCGAGGATGATAGCACTACCACTGGGAGAGGTGACATACTTCTCTGACGATCTACAGCGCCTCGCATCCACACCTTACCCCTCAGAGTACGACGCAGAGGAGGTCTCCGCCCAGCACATCCGGTCGCAGAAGCAGTAGCGGACGATCCATCACAGGCGCCTCCACCTCTTCCAGCCTTCCCTGTGATTCCAGAGATGCCCATACACGACCATGGTGCTTTCCAGCGAGTCGTGGTGGACGCGCTTAGAGTGATATGGGCCATGGTAGAGACCATGTCACGATGGCAATGCTTCAGCCGTCCCAGGACACTGGCCAGATCACCACCAGCACCACAACAGCAGCAGAAGGACCAGGATACATTTAACGAGGATTATTCTTTTCGACACTCCTTACTCCTTTACTTCATCTCCCTTTCAGACTTATACTTATGTTTATTTATTTTTGATACATTTCTATTTTCGACTAACTATTTATTTATTATTGTTTGGATCTTATTTTCACCATGTGTTTGAGTGTATAATAGAGCTAACCTAGAGAGAGATGATCAGAATGGAGAGTAGACACACACGATTTGGTCTGACAGCCTACCATCGCTAGATGCCTCCTTGTTTCTATTGATCGATGGCGCTCTAACATAGATTAAACGAGCTTCTAACTTTATTTATATTATTACCTAATTCAGTATATATTCTATATATGAAGGTTTCTTGATAGTTCGAATAAACTATCGATCGACACCATACGTTCACCATCGATCGTCGATTATGGTTTACCATCGGTTGACGCTCACTAACCGCCATCGATCGATACGCCTAACAGTGTTGGTATATTCGATTATCTCTAACACTGTAGACTTCTGATTTATTTTCTCATAACCAATCCGAGACGGATTACACTGGGAACAGTGTAATTTAAGTCTGGGGGAGGTTCGCTGATGTTATTTGATTTGTTTTGAGTTTTATTTACTATATATATATATAAGTTTTTTCAAAAAGTTTTATCGAGTCAAGAAGAGGACTATGATCAAGAATTGTTATTGACTAACCACACTTTAGCACCATTCTTAGAAGGTTGTTGCAGAGATTACTAAAGATACCAAAGTGGATCATCCTGCCACTATATCATACTTGCTTAGAAAGTTTGAAGGAACCGAAGCTGATTTCCAACACTAATCCTGACATTATTTGCTTGCTTTGGGATTTGGTATACATTGGATCGAATTCCTTCTGTAAGTCTGGAAGGTAAAAGTTTTTGTTCTTCTGATTCCCCTCTCTCCCCTTCAGATTAAAAAAGGAGTCAAACAAGATTTGGTGGCTACAACCATTAAAGCTTGATTCATATGATCCTATAATGAGATAAAGGTTAAAAAGAAGTGAACAGGATCTGGTGGCAAAAACCATTAGGGCTTGATTCATGGAAGCCTATCCAAATATCTCAGTCAATTAAAATAAAATAAAATGATACCCTCAAAATAAGAGAGACATTGACTGAGAAGAAGTTACAAGAGAGAGAGAGAGAGAGGAAAGAGATTAGAGAAGACTACTTGTGTGTTCAGATACTTGCAGGGGTAAGAGTCCATATATCTTTGATCGATTCTCCCAATGTGTAGCCTGCATTATTTTATGCAAAGAAATGAAATTAGTAGAGGGGCAACTAAACAACTCTTTTATTTAGTCTTAGTGTTGACTTAGTGTTGTTTCATTGTGTTTTGCTATATTGACACTAAAAAACTCTTTTATGTTTCAGGTGAACCTAGATGGGGAATCGTAGGAACAAGCGTCTGAAGAAGACTAAGACACCGAAGAAGAAGCAGACAGAGGAGGAGGTTGAAGAAAAGCAATTTCTCGAAGATGTTACAAACAAGGAAGTTTCAGAGGAACAAATTGAAGATGCTGAGCAATCCCTCGAAGAAGGAACAAACAAAGAATTACTAGAGGAAGAAGAGCATAATCAGATGGAGGAGGATGAGCAGAATCGAATGGAGGATGAAGACCAGGAAGAAATGGAGGAAGAACTGCAGGATGAAATGGAGGAGGCACAGCAGGATCAAATGCAGAATGAAATGGAGGAGGCAGAGCGGGGTCAAGTGGAAGAGGAAGAGCAGGGTCAAATGGAAGAAGAGCAACAACGTAAAAGATGTCGAGGAGCAACAAAGATGAAGCACATTGCCAAGGATCCAAATGAACGGCTACATGTTGACTTCACTGATTTGGGAGAACCTTGTGGTCCAGGATCAGTCTTGTTATCCTCCTATTTGGGTCCATTAGTACGTGAGCATGTTCCTGTGGTCATTGATAACTGGAGGAAGCTTACTGAAGATATCAGAACTGTGTTATGGAAATCAATTAAGGTAAGCTGAATCAAATTATACAATTGCTATTAATTTTGGTTGTGTGTTAATGTTTCTCTCATACCTGACTACAAATGAGGTTCGACGTGGACGAAGAGTTCAAAAAGGATGCTTTGGTTAAGCAGATGGGGTGTTTGTGGAGAGCATCCAAATAACGTCTGGTGACCTCAATCAGGAATGCTCCTACCATTAGCGCAAGGATGAACCTGCGACCGAAGAATGTAACTGTGGCTGAATGGCGTAAATTCATCAAAGAGAAGACAAGTACCGCCTTCAAGGTTGTCAGTGACGCTTACAGAGAAAGAAGGCAAAAGCATATTCCTCACACTTGCGGTCGTAAAGGAATGGTGAGATTGAGAGAAGATCTGGTTAAGGCTAGCGAAGACCCATCACAGGTGTCTAGGCTAAGAGTGTGGGTAAAATCACGAACTAAGAAGGATGGAACGCCTGTCAATGTCACTGCAGCTGAAAAGATAGTAAGTTACTCTGTGAACACTGATTTTATGAAGTTGGATTGTCTGGTGCTTGGTGATTACGATTTCACTGATTTCTTGTCTGTGAACATTGATTTCATGTTTTTCCAGAGAAAGGCATTGGAGTTAGAAGTTGAGGGTCGTGCAGATTCATCCTCAATGAATCCAAAGCAAGATTTGATAACTGAGATATTGGGACCTGATCAACCTGGGCGGTTCAGAGCTATGGGCAGAGGCATTGGCACCACCAAGTAAAACTGTTTACAAATTAAGAACAGCTTTGTGGCTGCCATGCAAGAAAAACATGTGTCTCTGGAGAAACAAGTTCATAGTTTACAGCAGCAAATTGCCAGAATGAATAATCAGGCTCCCGATACTGATGTCAGTGAAAACTCAAATAACAAGGTATGGTAGAACTTACTTTGAATCAATATATCTCGATAATTGTATTTACGAATTGATTTGAATCTTTTGTCATGCATGTAGAGTGTAAATATGAAGTTATTGCCCAAGTGTTATCTTGTGGACTGGTCTGCTGTTGATGTCAATGTCGCTGAGGGAAGGGTTGTTTCTTGAGAACCTGATGAGTTAGTTAATGGGATACCGTTAGGGCCTAATGCTGTAAAGGTTTTAGTTGAAACTACAACAATACCAGAAAAAAATTTATGAAGACCTGCACCTAATATGTTTACTGTGGAGGATGCAGTAGGAGAAATGATAGCATGGCATTCCGATCATTCTATGGTTCCAGAGCTTCTTTACCAGATTACAATGCTCCTAAGGTTAATTTTCCTCTTCCTCTGTAGCTGAATCTGACTCTCAGTCTGGGTCTTTCTTATTCAAAATTGTTTGTGTTGTTTTGCAGAGCCCTTTCAGCAGTTTCAAATAACAAATGCAAACTCATGGACTACGTACATAATGAGGAAGTCGTTGTTGTAGGCCGATGGCAGACAAAAGACCCAAAAACGTTGGTGAATGGACTTCCTCTTGGTCCAAATGCAATAAAAGTGTATGTGGATGAGGTATTAAACCCTGATGCATACATATGGAGGCCTACTATGGGAAGACAGCTATGGAGGATTATCAGAATTGTTTTCTAGCATGGCCAGCAAATAGCGTGGTGTTTGACTCCGAAACACCCAACTATAAAGCAGGAAGTTTATGGCAGGAAGTTCAAAATTAGCATGTCCGGCTTTTAAAAATCAAAAGTCTCCACTAAGTGCAACAGCTACTGCAAAACCTGCAACGGGTGTCAACGTTCAGTCTAGTGCTGAGGGTTCTCCAGTAACCCCACCAGCTCCTACAAAGCAACCTGCAGCGACAATGAAAGCCAAGTCACCTGTAATTCCAGCATCTCCTCTTCGCAGATCAGAGGTAGTTTCTTTCCTTTCACTACTTGATTAGTTGTGGTTATGATTCCTGAATATTGGTTCTGCTTTGTGGTATTGTGTTTTGTGGTTGCAGCGTAACAAATTCAAGCCTAATAAAAAAATCAAGCTGATGGATCTGTCCGGAAATAATGTGGTCGTCGCTGAAGGACGTTGGTCATCGAATCATCCTGAACATCTTGTCCGCTTTCAACCTTTGGGGTCTGGTGCATGTCGAGTCTTTGTGGATGTTATGAAGGTTAAAGATGCTTCTGTGTGGAGGACATCGTCTGAGATCGAGTATATGGAAGATGCACTTGGAAGCTGTCTTGCTTGGCCAGAGGATAAAGTTCTAATGGTGAGATCTCGTTTATTTGTTACATTAGTGTGGAGATGTGTCAAATGAATCAGAGATATGTCTTTCTGCGCAGGTTTAAAAGAGCCAAAGGAACCAAGCAATAAGACATTTTTAATGACTGTTTTTATTGACTTTGTTTTCTAAAGACATCATCGGCTTTCTGCTTCTCTCTTTCAGAACGTGACTACTGTTATTTGCCTTGGATCTTTGTATTCAGTTTGAAATTTAACTAATTAAGTGTTTTATGATTTCACGGTTTATCTTAATTCACAATAAGGCCCATAATTTAATAGTTCACTATACACTTGAAATGTCCAAATACAATTTCAAATTACAAATAAAAAAACATTTAGGGTTTAGGGTAAAGATAAGGTAACGATAGGGTTTGGTGTAGGGATTGTATTAGTGTTAAAGGTTAAGGTAATGATAGTTTTCAATGATTCATTGAAAAAATACAGATTGTGTTTGGTGAAGGTTAGCAACAATAACAATACTCAAAGAAAATTTCCAAACCTTTGTTATTGAGGGTTAACATGTTTGTGTCAAGTTTTAGGGGTTAGGGTATAAATTGGTTTACTTTGAGTGTTTAGTGTATATATGTCCACAAAATGCTGTTTTTCCATATTTTAGTTTGTATTGGTTATATGATCACTTAAAATGTATATATACATTCAAATACAAGTTTACAACATCCTAAATCATCTCAAAACCAAACAAAATCGACGCTCTTCTTAGTTTATCTCCATATTGTCGTTATTTCAATAGGAGAGAAACTATAAAAATCGACACATTTCATCCATTGGATTGACATGATTCAACGGTGTAGATTAGTCCTTTAGGTTATCCTCGCCCTTCTCCCTCATTGGTCGAGTTATTTTCTTTATCTCATTCCCACAAATCTCTCTCACGATTCTCTCTCACGCCTTCTCTCCACCACAAATCTCTCTCACGATTCTCTCTCACGCCTTCTCTCACGACTAATCTCTCCAAGCCTCCACAATTCAATCTCCAATCTTTATTCAACCACCACAATTTACATTACAGAGTTCTCTCCTTACAAGTTGTAGCGACCTCTAAACCCTTGATTTAACTCATCCATCTCTTTATTATATTTCTCTGATTATAACAAATCTTACAGATCTACAAAGATTTGAAGCCTTTCTCAAAGATAACCAACTTCTGTTAATTTCCAGGTCAGAGAAACTCCAATATCTTCAGATCTAACTTCTGTTAATTTTTAAATTTAATCTATTTGTTGTATTTTGTTCGATTTGTGGTATTTAGTTGAAACTCAACTTTTTTGTTCCATTTACACTCTTATTTATCCTAAAGATTTAACTTTGGTTAACTTTTTCCATCTAGCAACTCTAATGGCAGCAAGGAAGGAAATAATCTGTGCACTCGCGGCAACCGGGGGAAGCCACAATTCAGACAACAATAGCCACAACAACAGCCACAACAAGAAGCCACAACTCAATTCCAACGCCCAATACCAGAACCAGGACAGTCCTCAGGAGGCAATGATGTGGAAGAGATAACAAGAGACGAGTTCATACGCTCTCAAGGCTACCACTTGATACGCATTGAGGAACCTGAAGAAGACATCGACCCAATGTTCCGGAACTGTACCAGATCCTTGAATGGTTGGAACTCAGCTCCAGTGAGACGCCCACACCAAGTACATGGACACTCCTCACGAGCCAAGGGTTCTCGTCAATAATATTTCTATAAACCATTGCTTATGTCTGTGTTCTATTTGCTTATGGATTGTACTGAATTAAAATTATTTCTTTTGGCATGTTTGTTATTTGTGTCTTTTAATTTAATAAAATCTAGATTTTAAATTATTATTTTTTTATTTACAATTTATGCTATTCAATATTCCGAATAAAACAATTAATTATATCAGGAAAATTAAAAATAGCAATCAAAATTATTTTTCAAATGTTTCATTTTACGAAATATTTGGCATTTCAAATTAGCTATGGAAATTAACATCCTAGCACAAGAAAAAAGCTATTTTTTCAGTATTACGTAACGTATAGACAAAGCTATTATAGATGCAAGACTCGAAAACCGCAAGCGTTACAACAACATATTCCATGGCAAGAGAAAGCTGTCATCATAAAATATGTTACGAAAAAAATAAAACACCATATCAAAATATAATACAACATAAACAAGACGCTATAAAAGACATTTAATTTAGCAATAAAACAACGCTATAATATAGAAAATTTTAATAGCACACGAAGATGTGCTACAATAGGGGGGTCTACTATAGCTGCGGTTGTCATAGCGTAAGTGTTTTTGCTACTAAAACGATACAATAGCGTTTCCACGGCGCTGGTAAGGTTGATATTTCTTGTAGGGATGATTTGGAGATAGCCACAACTTGAAGAAGGTTAATCTAGTGGCAGATGTGATTAGTCGCATGAAGAAAAGTGTTTTGATAGAGAAGGAAGCATAACAACTAATTGTAATGGGTCGAAATGCTACGAGTTAAAGCATTATTATTTGAAGCAGTTGCTATGGGTAGATGAAAGTCTGATATAACAACGAATGAAACTAGATCATTAGACACCAAGTGGGTTGCTGCACTTTACCAATGCTCAAGTGGAAGGGGACTTTAATCACAATGGATTTTTGTGAACGGACTGTCCATGAATAACAAATCTTCAGGGATCACTATGGATTATAGTGGTGTACTTAAGTAAATATGCACATTTCAGTTCAAGAGAGGATGTGGTGGATATGTGTTCTAAGTTGGGAAAGAACAAGATAATGAGACTTCATTATGTTTTGTTGGCACCATGTCAGACCGGATGAATGTTTATGTTCGGATTTTGGATGGCATTTCCGAAAAGTATTGAGCAAAGAGTGCACTTGTCATAAACCAAATAAAACATGGCATCATTTTTATTTGTAACATTCTTAAAAATCAAACTGAAAGTGCATTTGTTTTGGAATCAAACAAAATGTTGAATCAAAGTGGGGATGGTAGAAACCCAAGATCAGTCTCAGAAATCCACTTTCTTGCAAGTAACTTACCGCTTTCTGAGACTGATCTTGGGTTTCTACCATCCCACATTTCATTCGTCACTTTTAGTAGTGGGATGGTAGAAACCTAAGGTCAGTCTCAGAAAGCGGTAAGTTACTTGCAAGAAAGGTATGAGCCGTGCTCCAGAGTTGCTTGATGTTCATCAATTGGTCGAGTCTAAATTCTAGGACGAATTTCTTTTAAGTGGGGGAGAATTGTAACGACCCGCTCCCAGAGTATTTTTAAATTTGAAGGAAATAAATTGCGAGAGGTTTAATTGTACAAGGAGCAGATTTTCCTAAGTGTGGGAACATTTGTATTCACGAGGGTTGGAAGATGAGCCACATTTTTTACTAAGTGTCGGATGTCGGTAAACACATAGAGCGATCAAAGTCTAAGTAAGAGAATTACATACTGCCAGTTTAATTATGGAAAGTTTGGCTATCGGAGAATGCGGGTTACAAGTAAGGCAAGTTTGATCAGGTGAAACTGACAAGATTATACGAAAGGAAGGTCAGGTCTGCGGTAGTCATATAAGGCAATAAGCGTAGATATTCTTGGAGCCATTGGTGATAAATTTGACCAAGCTAAATAAAGAAACAATACTTAATGGCCGGCTTAGTGAGCAAGTCCTGAAATAAGTATAAAATGAGACCTTCAGCCTTTATTTCTCACTGAACTCATAAACAAGACTTAGAGAGAAGTCAGAGCAGAGCATGAACGAAGTTCTAGAGATAAGATTTCGAGAAGCAGGATCGAACAAAGAGGGAACAAAGAGTTCTTCACCAGGAAACGCATGAAGGTTCAGAGTCTTCGATCTTTTAAGATCAATCTAGGTGAGGGCGTGATTCGTGGCAACTTAATAGTTAGTATTTTTTTTGTATCATTGTTGGATTGTTAGGATGAAGATTATGCATTAGAGGAATCATTTATAGAAAGTTCGTTCTTTTTTCTTCGAGACCGTTCTCAAGGATCCAAGAACGTCCATACGTTCATAGGATATTTTCATGTTAGAATGCATGAAATGATGTTATGTTTAATTGAGATGTTTACGTTAAAAATTTAGATATTCTCCGAGAAGAACTGAAATGTTACATTGAAAATGTTATAGAAACGGATTGATAATTGAAGTAATTTAAGGAAAGTACGGGATTAGAAGAACGTGATTAAGTTAAGGAAAGTATGATTTGGCTTCGGGCCGTAAAGGTGTTATGATAATGTTTTGGCTTTGGGCCGTGTATGTTAGCTTTGGCCGTTATGGACCTTCGGGTCGCAGGTTGGCTTCGGCCGCTGGTTGCCTACGGCCGTAATGGACCGACAGGTTGTTGACAAGAAGCAATAAAAGGAGGTGTGATCATTAACAAGTAAAGAGAAGAAGGAGGAGTCATCCGGATGGTTTCAAAGTCACTTGGTCTGCACAGACTTATAAAATAACCTTATAAAACTTATAAGGTAAGGCAGAGTCGCCTAACTTAACCTAAAAAAGCTTGAGAAGACCAGTGGGGTTGAGTTAACCAGCTGTCATGGTCAAGTTTGAATTCAAATCCATATCTACTGCCAAAAGAGTTGTTGGGTCAGAATACAGTCTTTGGACCAGTGTGCACTGCCAAAAGAGCTGTTGGGTCAGAATACAGTCTTTTATCCAGTGTGATGTTGATTTCCTCTCTCTTTCTTCTCTGTCTTTAAATATAATTGTATGCAACCAGAAATAAATTAAGGAAAATATTTTCTCTCCTTCTCTCTCTCTAATTTCGAAATCACTCACTCTCTCTTGTTCTTCATGTTCTTCATTCTCCAGCAATAAACTCTCTCTAAATCTCTGATTATATCACAGGTCAAAGTTTTGGCTACGGCCGCAGGTTTGGCTTGGGCCGCAGGTTTGACTATGGTCGCAGGTTTGGCTACGGTCGCAGTTTGATGGACCTTCGGGTCGGAATGTTAGGAAATGCTAAAGTAAAGGAAGGGTAGAACCGGATGTTAGGTTGTTAGTTTTTGAATGCATGAAAATTGATAAGTAATAAGAAAGAAAAATGGCTAAGTAAGAAATGAGGGAAACGAATTGCTAAGTTGATAGAATGGAATTGCAAGGTTGTTAGAATGGAGTATGGAATTTGATTGCTTTATTATTGAGTTACATGTGGACGGTTTTGAGCGTCCTCACTGAGTAATTTTGTATACTCATGCCTCATTTTGTGGATGCAGGTAGGGTAGATTGTGTTGACCAGAGCGTGAGACTATAAAGACTACCGGAAAAGGGTATTTTGAATTTGGATAATGTTTGGGAAGTTTTATAAATATATATTCTTGTAGACAAAAATATGTTCATTATTTAGTCTCGTATTTTATTAATAAGGTGGCAATGTTTTTTCTTTACATCTGATAAAATTAGACTCGATCATTACTTAGAATTCTCAACGTGTTTTTCAAATATTTCTAGGTTGTGGTGTTTTACATATACTCTGTATCCCGACCTGGTCCGAAAGTGAATAGCTACAGATCAGGTGCTTTACAAGAGCCCTAAGGTGAAGGTGACGCATGAGGCCACCCTGACTTTTCTCACCAGAGGCATCCGATACTTTATATCTCTAACTTGTTTTGTTTTTTTATCTCTAATTTTTATAATTTAACAAAATAACTTGATAATTAAACTCAAAAATTAAAATATATTATAGAAATATAATATATATCTAGGCTCCGAATAATTCGCATTGTAACTAGTTCTCTATAAAACGTCTAGTTTTCGTCTAGCAATTTCTTTAACATTGTGAACAACCATGGTTTCTCTTTGTGAAAGATGTCAATTTATTTAAATATAAAGCAAGTGGATGAGAAATATAAAGGTTTCAATGTTGATCTGCAATGGTTTTTGAGATTTAGCAAATCTCTAAATATTAAAGAAGAGTAAAAAATAAGAAAGTTACTGCTTTTTAAGAAACGAAAAAGATGTAATAATGAGACAGGTGTATGGTGGTGATTGTGTGTACGATATACACTTAAGTCAATATGTATTTCTTGTTCAAAGAAACACATGATCCGTTTAGTGACTCTGAAAAAACCGCTCTCTCTCTCGCTCGAAGAAAGCCTTTGTGTTGAAACCCTAATCTTGTCGTCGCCGCCTATCACGGTCGCTGGATCTAGTACTTAAAGTCATTTCCTTTAATTATATCGTTTGTATCCCTCCATTTCATTATGCTTCTCGTAAATCTGTCTCCTTTACCGGTGTACAGCAAAGCGGTTTGAAGAGCCCTTGTTTTCTCAGATCCGTTGAACTTTTTGCAGATCTGAACGTGTGGAAGGGTGTCTGTCGGTGGTGTATATGATTTCACCTTTATCCGGCCTCCGTCTGAGACTCCGATCGAGGTAAAGTTTCAAGCTTTGGTGCTCTTCTGCTTTGCAGTGGCTGTGTCTTCAGTCTGTTTAGAGTAGTTTTGTGACAGCTTGAAAGGGTTGAATCCGGTTCTTATATGTGGGTTTTTAGAGTGTAGCTTAGTTGGTCTTTGATTTAGCAACGATGTAGCAGTGACGTACTGGTGTGTGATGAGCTCGTGAAGGTTATGGTCTTTGTGATGAAGTTGGTTCAAGGTTAGCTTTTCATCTCCTGGTTTCGAAGTGGTCCTCCTCTCGCCCTTTTAATAAGTGATCTTCCTGGTCCGTTCTTTCTCTTTGATTGCCCTTGGTGGCTTATTCTTGTGAAGAAATATAATGAGGCTGAAGCACGAAGGCTTCCAGATGAAAGTGCGTTTGAGTTGGGTGTTCTTTCGGTTGATGTTTGAACCGGTTTGGTTGGATCTAAGAATAGATAGAAAAAATTCGTCGGTGGGTTTAACACAAAGGCTTTTATTAGATCAGAAGGATGTTTGTTGATTTACAAATAAGGAAAAGAAAGGTGGCAGGGAAAATACTCGTCGGCAGAATACAAGAATGAAATAATCATTCCAATCGCTGGCAACGAGCAGTCTATAGCCGAGCTGATGCCATTGCTTGGCCCTGGTCAGCCGAGCCGACTATTGGGAGTTAATAAACCAGATCAGCTATTCGTTGGGCCCTTTTGTGGGAGTAATCCACCTCCTACAGTAAGTCCCTCCCATTTCACTTGGAAGCAGCGTAGTCGCTGGTGTTGACGACTCCTCCCCCATAAATCCTGACAATCGCTTCTGTTATTCGCTTCTTGAACTTTGTGTGGTTCATCATGGCTTTCGCTAGGAAACCGGTTAAGGTCGGACCGGCTTCTGGTCTTTTTTGGTTGTACCATGAAGCGCAACGGTTGCTGAAATATATGTGGGCGGTTTCGAGGCCCACTTAGGCCTTTTTACCCTAATGATGACCCCCCGAGAAACTTGCTGCCTCCGCTCTATAAATAGCCGACCTTATTCATTGTGGCCACTCTTCTCTGTGTTCATAGTTAGTTTTTCTCTCTCCCTCTCTTTACTTCTCTCTCTAGATTTTTGGCGTAAGGATTATATAGTGCCATCCTCGGAAGAAAAACCATGACTTCGAGAAAAAGGTTATCCCGAGAACAGAAGGAGAAAGCGGTCACCCCTGCATCGAGATCTGTCAAGGGTGCATTAGTCGGCGTGGATCTCTTCAATGAATCCGACTTAATTCATCGCAAGGAGATGATGGATAAGGTCAACATGGATCTGTCGCAGCGTATATTAGTTTCCGATATGATGAGGTTATTTAGAGGTGAAGACGATGAGCCTTCCGCAATCGATGCTCTCGAGGACAATGGGGAATGCCCTGCTCGGCCTAATTTCGTCCCGATATGCTACTACCCTGGTAGGATTTTCGATGAAATCCCAGCTATAGCTCCCTAGCTGCTGCGTACTTCGGATGTAGAAGGATAGTCATGGAAGAACGTGGGGGAAACAAGGTCTACCCCAGGTAGCCTGAAGAGGTTTCTGAAGAAGCATAACGCGTTGAGCGTGAATTTCCTCATCCCTACGTATATTCAAAGGCCCTGGTCCCCGCCTATCAGATACAAATGCATTTACAAGTCGTATTTCCAGCGGGAGACGAATCTCTGGTTCTCCATTCTCCGAATAATAACATCGTACGTCTTTCTTTGGGACGTTACCATCAGCCAATTCTTAAACGGCTCCTTTTGGATCGCAGTTGTGTTAATGGTCATGGCGGCTAAAATTAATGTGTCGTTGAGCGTTCAGAATTTCGAGGAGTTGGCGTTCATAAATGATACGCCCCGGTTCGAGCACCGACCTGCTTGGGTCATGGACACAACCCAAAGTGGTGATCTTGTCAACCAGCTCGACCCAACCAAGGTTTCTCCACCAGGTCGTGCTGATCACACCGACCGAGCCGCACGTTCTGTCCACCGTATTGACCCGTGTATGTCCGATATGGAGCTTTGGCTGGAGCCACGACCAGGAGACCGAACTGACCGTACCAGAGCTCGTCTTTCACGACCAACTCGACATTCGAAGACCCACGGTCGAGCCAGACTTAGCTTGGGTCGTGAGGAAACCAAAGACGGGCATGCATTCTCATCCGCCGGACCATCCGGACAGTCCCGCATGCGTCCTTATCTTTACCCCGTGCATCCATCTCGTTCGGATGCATCTGGACGCTTGGACGAACCTTGACCAGGCTGTCTCAAAATCATCACTTTGACTGGTCTTCATCATTTTCCGCAACTTTGACCAAGACTGCATCAATTTCTACAACTTTGACTCTCTAATAATTATCTAGTCAAATGTTGTATTTTCTAGACATCTTTTTCTGCACTTTCTTTATTGCTTTCTTAGACTAAATCTAGTATAAATATGTAATCTCTACAATGAATAAGATCAGAGAGAGTTTTGGGTTTTATTTTCGTTCTTCTTTTCTCTGAGTGAGAGAGAGTTCTTAGCTAGTTCATCGGTTTGAACCGGCTTGTTGATTTGGTGGTCAGCCAATCATCTTTGTGTGTCTCTTTGGTGGTTAGCCAACACACATTCATCCTTCTTAGGTGGTTAGCCTTAAGATCGTGGTATATCAAGAGCCATTCCGCATCTCTTGACGATCCATTCATTCCATCCCAGTTCCAGGAGTGCCTTTGCCTTCTCGGTTCATATCCAACACCCGGCCAAAGTCATCCTTCCGATCTCAGGACGTATCATTTGGTATCAGAGCCACTTTGGCTGGTTTGTTTTCATTCTTCTTTTCATCTTCTCATCTATTCATCATTTTCTTTTCTTATTTTTTTTTGGATCCGGGCTGTTCCTTTACTCCCTTGTGATCGCCATTAAAAAAAAAAAAAAAAAAGAGAAAACGATTTAAAAAAAAAAAAGAGTAAAAGTTTTGGCTTGAATCACTTCTGAAGAGAAATCCAGGGGGAGTGGTGGAAGAGAAAGCCTGCTGGCCGAGGAGAAATCCGGCCTTAGGACAGTTAAGGCGGATCCACACAAAAAAAAAAAAAATCTCTTCATCTTTCTTTCTCTTTTCTTTTTCCCACAAAGTTGTTTTGGTTTTTGATTGCTGATTGTGACTGTCTATCATCCTTTGAACCAGTGGAAAGAACTCTGAGTGATCACCTAAAAATCGAGAGCTAAACACTTTGAGAGTGTGAAGATTTTATTTGCTAACTTGGTTGTTAAGTGTTTTCAGGATGTTTGGGCTTCTCAAGAAATCAAAACCACAACAAGACGTCTACTTTCCTTTTAAAACTATTTTTGAAAAGGAGCAATTAATTTTTGATAAGAAACAGTTTGCTTGTAATGAGTTTGATTTTGTGCAGAAACAAAGAAAGAGACAAAACAAGTCCAATGATGATGAGAAGAGGGTCAGAAGTGGTAATCGTCCCTTCATCAAAGCCAAGAGAAGCAACCGTGATGTGCTAGATCAAAACGAACTTCAGATTTATGCCAGCTTGGAGAAAATGTTGCATAAGGCAATTCATGCTATCCGGCAACTCAAAAGGAAGGGAAACACCAACACTTCTTCAGCACCAAAACAACAATGTAAGTCTTCTTATCTTTCAAATTTTGATTTGAAAACTAATGAGATTTCTTTTGATAAAATCAAAGCTGTGAAACCCACAAGCAAAGCTCAATCTACCAGGTGTTTCAAATGCCATAGAGTCGGCCATTACTATAACAAGTGCCAAAACCAGAAACCGTTGGTGACATTGGAGGAAGTTGAAACCGAGCCAGAAAAGGAAGGACTTTCTGATCCATTGCCAATTTTCGATGACTACCCACATGAACCGAATGAAGGGTCAGATGGAGAGCAAAACCGTGGTCATCAAACAAACCAAGAAGGATCTTCGTCCATTCAAGAGCCAGACCAAACCCAAGGTGAGCAATGTATTGATTATGATTCTTTTGCTTATACCCCTTTTCCTTTTAATGTTCCAGATTTGAGGACAAATCTTTTTGAAGAGGGAGAGTATGATATGCCCCGGTTCGAGCACCGACCTGCTTGGGTCATGGACACAACCCAAAGTGGTGATCTTGTCAACCAGCTCGACCCAACCAAGGTTTCTCCACCAGGTCGTGCTGATCACACCGATCGAGCCGCACGTTCTGTCCATCGTATTGACCCGTGTACGTCCGAAATGGAGCTTCGGCTGGAGCCACGACCAGGAGACCGAACTGACCGTACCAGAGCTCGTCTTTCCCGACCAACTCGACATTCGAAGACCCACGGTCGAGCCAGACTTAGCTTGGGTCGTGAGGAAACCGAAGACGGGCATGCATTCTCATCCGCCGGACCATCCGGACAGTCCCGCATGCGTCCTTATCTTTACCCCGTGCATCAATCTCGTTCGGATGCATCTGGACGCTTGGACGAACCTTGACCAGGCTGTCTCAAAATCATCACTTTGACTGGTCTTCATCATTTTCCGCAACTTTGACCAAGACTGCATCAATTTCTACAACTTTGACTCTTTAATAATTATCTAGTCAAATGTTGTATTTTCTAGACATCTTTTTCTGCACTTTCTTTATTGCTTTCTTTGACTACATCTAGTATAAATATGTAATCTCTACAATGAATAAGATTAGAGAGAGTTTTTGGGTTTTATTTTCGTTCTTCTTTTCTCTGAGTGAGAGAGAGTTCTTAGCTAGTTCATCGGTTTGAACCGGCTTGTTGATTTGGTGGTCATCCAATCATCTTTGTGTGTCTCTTTGGTGGTTAGCCAACACACATTCATCCTTCTTAGGTGGTTAGCCTTAAGATCGTGGTATATCAAGAGCCATTCCGCATCTCTTGACGATCCATTCATTCCATCCCAGTTCCAGGAGTGCCTTTGCCTTCTCGGTTCATATCCAACACCCGGCCAAAGTCATCCTTCCGATCTCAGGACGTATCAATAAAGCCAGAGGGTCTTTTCTCGGTGAAGATGTGTCCTAATTAAACATAATCACTGGCCACCCGAAGAAGACGTCTGACTGGCAGAGATACTACTTTTTCGTTAAGTCGTACGAGTCAGTGTTCAAGGAACAGCCCACAAATGACTTTCGGGTTCTTTGGAATTGGCGCATTGGTAGTCCGCTGCGTTTAGAATGGTTGCTTTCAGATCGGTTCTAACCGCATGTCTCCTTTTTTTTTGCAGTTGATCACCCAAATACAATTGACTATCCAGAAGGTTTCTTCAACACTGCTCGAGCCTTAGCTACGCTCAGCCACCAACGTTGGCCTGACATCAGTGAGGAGAGAGTGTGTCGATCTTTAGAGCACATATCTAGGCGTAAGTTTCCTCTTCCCCGTATCGTCGTTGACTTGGTGTGTTTATTGTTCTAGCAGGGTATAAATATCCTAAACAATTAACTATCAAATTAACCCTTAATCCTAAGACACAAAATAATACTTATACCAAGAGAGATAAGATGTAGTACTTAGGGATCGAATCCACAGAGAGCAAAGACACATAATAGATTTCTTATTTCTAAAGACTAAACTAGGTAATTATATATATTGGTAGCAATAAATCAGGTTAAGGAAATATTCCTTATTAGAAGGTATAGATGCAATATGGAAATATGCTAATAATGTAAATATGGAAATATGCTAATAAACTAACTAGATGCAAATGTTAATATGCTAGATCTAGGGATTCAAGCGTAATGGACTATAGGTAATAGGAAGTACGGAAATGTAAAAAATCTAGAACTCAAATATTAACTATTCTGACCCTAACTCCAACTCTCATATGCGAGTAAAAGGAAAGACCATCGATCGACGGCTAAGGCCTGATGTCGATCAATGGTGAAATTATAAGGAAGTGAGAACAAGATTTGATAAGTTCATCATGCTAATTAGACCAGCTCTCGCATGCGCCTAACAACCTAGTTCAATGGAGTTTATTCTGGCACAGAAACTACTCTCGTAGTCGTCCAGATCCTACTTTCGAGATCATAGTTAGCTACTCTAGAATGCAAGCATTAAGCACAACTCAATTGATGGATATTATCTCAACCTAACAATTCTACTTTTGGTCTAATCCATGATTGCCATCATTCAACCCTAAAATTAGCTGATGACTACTTAGACATAATTAAAGTAAGAACAATAATTTGAATATAATGCATAGATAAATAATGGGGTTCCAATACAAATCTCCCTAAGGATTTAAGAACCTTCTCCCCTAAAAAGAATAATAGAATACTAAAAACTCTAAAACATTCTCTCCATCACACTGCCACCACCTTCTGTGTGTGATACATAAAGTATAAATATAGAAACTTAAAATCTAGGTCAAAACTCGTCAAGGGTATCTTCGTCATTTGTCTCTAACTTGGGCTTGAGATCGACTGTCGGAGAATTGGTCATCGATCTATGGCAAGTGTGCAACATCGATCGATCATGGTCTTGTACCATTGGTCGATGCCAAGATAGTGTTGTCCATTGAGGTCTGTCTTGTATTTCGACTCTCTCAATGATCAGCTACGGATTTTTCTCTTCTAAATGTTCCAAAAGGTCCAAGTATCTACATATATCTCCAAACCGTACCTTGACCTGTAAAGACCTTAAAAAATAGCCTAGACACACATAATATACCCTAAATAGAGCCTATAACATGGCCTGAAACTGGTATTAAATAGGTTATACCACTCATTCATGTTTTGTTCTTTTAGTCGCTAAACTGATTCTTCCTCTCTGTTATGGGTTGGTGCAGGTGACTGGGTTTCCGACTTACCCGTTTAGATCGCTACTGGTAAGAGACAGCTGGCACTTTTCTTGAAGGGGAAACATGATTAAATAAGGCAAACTATGAGGATGAAGGCATTGCCCGATCTCAGCGCAATTGTTGAGGGCCAAAGGGGTCCAAATCCCGTCAATCTGATGGCGATGATTGACGGGATGGGTCTTGAGGGATCCGAATTTGCTCATCCCGATGTAATGGGCGCGGAAAGTTTGGAGACGTTTCTCGAGGCGGGAATCTCCAAACTTAAGAAGAAGAGCAATAAGAGAGCAAGGGATGACCCTCATAATGCTAAAGATCGTAGTGGGGAGGCTGAGGCCGTTGGGGATAGGCAGGCGAAGGAACATCCAAAGAAGAAGAAGAAAACAAAGAAGCTTGCTGGGAAGGAGCTTGGTCCCGATGAAGAGGCGCCGATGCGGGAAGTGGTGGTTCATGAACGGTCTGAGAGTGAGCATGTGATACCGACCAAAGGTCATATGGATCTACCTTTGGTCGTCGAGCCAGAGGATATTTCCCCAAAGATTCTACTCGAGAGAAAGAGAAAGAAAAAGAGGGATCCCGAGGAAAGATTGGAATCATAAGCGATACCCGAGGGAATGGAAGTCTGGGAAACCAACACTACTGGCATGGATGTCATTGCTCCATCGTCAGGCGCCGCCTTCCAAGTCGCCCAATATGAAGATGGCGTTACAGGGCATGTCCTTCCTCGGAATCCTCGGGTGGATTTCCCTAATCATGTGAGGTTTTCCTATGATGGGAATACCCCGCTTGTCTATGACGGCGCTCAGTGTGCTAAAGTGGTCTATCAAATTAGGGGCGGGGCGAGGGATATGCTGGACGTTGACGGCTTAGTGTTCAAGGAGGCCTATGTCGACACAGTTCGCGCCAAGTTGTTGGCGAATACTTAACTCTCTTGTCTTTCCTTTGTTTTGATATATCCCGCAATTTTTGGTGCTAAGTGGTTGGGGATTTTTCCTTGCAGAGTGACAGAAATATGAACTTCCTGGTCGAGAAGTATGACAAGGAACTGAAGAAGTCACTTGCCCAGCTGGGAATATCGAAAAAAGGCTTGAGTCCATGAACAGACTTATCACTCGCCTAAAGGAAGAGGTGGATGTTGCGTCTGATAAAGCCAACCAGGAGAGGGATCATGCAATCAGGCGAAGGAAATCTGAAAAGAAGAGGGCTGACGACCTCGAGATCTAGCTGGGAAAAGTCCGTCCGGCGATGGAATCGCTAGAGCGCGAGAAGGCCACCCTTGAGGAAGAGGAGGCTGACTTGGAGCGAGATAAGGCAACCACTGCTCTGAGGCACCTGAGGGAACTCGGTCGGCTAAAGGATTCTCGGAGTTTCTAGGTCACTCAGGAACGAGCCAGGGTGCAAGCAGACATGACTGCAAAATGCAACCGTCATTTCGACAGCATCCGTGACCGAGAAGCATGTCGCGAATCCTATGAACGGCGCACTCCGTGTACAGCCAGGCCTTCGAGATGAGGACATATCTCGAGATGCTTAAGAGGAAAGGCGTCGACAATCCTTAAGCATAGACATTTTCGCTTCGCAGGAGAGATACTTTGAGCATGAGGCTTATGTATTGGAGGTGGGTGAGATTCTAGAAACCGACCTCTCCCTGTTTCCACTAGTTCTTGAGTCCAATTTACTTGACGAACGTCCGTTGGCGGGGATTTATCCGTAGGGTTCCAACGCTGGTATGATCGATCCATGGACGGCTGCCCTCCTCCAAACTCCGAGTCATTCTCTGGGCACTCTTTCAGGTGAGAAGCATGAAGGGGATGCGAACATGGAGACGTCAGTCTTCGGGACCTGTACTGATGTCTCGAACAGGAACGAGGAGGATTCAAACGAGAAGTCGCATGTTGGGCAAGAGGATTCGGGTGGGAAGGCATCAGAGTTTGCAACGGATGGAGTCAAAGGCCTCCCTGTATCGGGCGCGCTTTCTGAAGGCAATGAGACTGGTCAAACTTAGGGTTAGCCCCTTTGATTGTTGTTTTTGTTTGCTTTGTCTTCTTCCTTTCCTTTTTTTTTTATTTCAGTTTGATTATGGCCTTGCTAGGCCTCTGCTGCTGTAATACTTCGGTTAATCCCTGTTTTATTCCAGACTTAGTGAATCACCTTGGCATTAATTTTTTGTGTCAGCTCGAAGTAATTATTTTTTCCTTTAAGTCGGCGTTTATAAGAATTATCGCACTGCCGACTGGAAGTAATTCAGTAAGTTTCGGATTGTTTTGGTTCTAGACTTAGAATTATCTGTTTTTTTTTTTGAAATCGTGTTTTGGCTCCTAGGTTGCTTTCTTAACATCGGTAGGCAACTTGTGGACCAGTTACGATTAAACCTAAAGTATATGATGTGGGGTTTATTTTCACTTTCAAATTAACCCTATATTCCCACTTTACTCTCTCAATTAAGAGGTTCAGTGTAATACTTAGGGATCGAATCCACCGAGACTCTAAGTTTTCACAATAGACTTATTGTTTTCGAATTTAAGCTAGATGAATTATGACAATAACAATAAAAGCGATTTTAAGATTGATTTGTTTTATAAGGATTTAAATTTAGAGATTAGACTTAGGGAAAATTATTAAGTAGATTTAGATAATGTAGATTAATAGATTGCTAAGGTTTTATTAAGTATCATTCTGAATTTAAACGTTAGAGTTTAGGAGATCACTCTCGCACATCTCGACTGAGCGTCGATCGATGGCAGTAATACGGCATCGATCGATGCTCATTCTAAACAGTATTGGTTTCGAGGTTTAATTAATTCTCTACAGTTCAACTCTCGTTTGTTACTAGTTATTCAGATTGTTTAAGATAGATTCCAGGTTACAACCAGGATCTCGCTTGCGCTATAGAACCCTGATTTCTAAGATTGAGATGATCAAGTTCAACTTAGCATTAAGAGCAACTTACACAAAGAACCAAGAAGATTACCCAAACACTTTCTATAAAATCAGCAATACATTACTACCATTGAATAACCCTTAATCTAATAGATAACTATTCAGACATAGCAATAAAGAACATAATGAATTCTGAATAAATGCATAGAATAAACTGAGTAAAAAGATAAGGAGTTCAAGATCTTCTCTGTAATGATGATCAGATCTTTCTCTTCAATAGAAGTATCAATGTGTTCCAACTCTAAACCTATGTGTAACTTTTGCGGCTACTCAGCTTCTGGTCCTAATAGCTTCTAAGGGTTTTTCAGCTTAGGGTTTAACAAAGGTAGAAAAACCTAATTAATAGTCTAAATTTTGGCAAGGGACTTGTCTTGCAATTAATGAAACTTCTAGGTAAAACTTGTAATTTCTCAATCTTTCTGCTGACTTTACCTTCGATCGATACACAGTGTGTGACGTCGATGATGGTCCATCCATAAATCTGGGTCTGACTCTGAGTTTCTACCGAGCAATCCTAATTGCTCCAAAATAGTCCAAAAACTCTAATTGCTTCCAATAAGTACCTAGACCTGTAAATACTCTAAAACAATACCAAATGCATATAAAGACTCTAAATATACTATATATATCATAGGTAATATAGGTAAATCCATAGTATATCAATTCCTCAGACTTAACATTTTGCTTGTCCTCAAGCAAACAAAGCATGTGCGAGAATTTTTGAAAAACGAAGACTCACATACTGTCTAAGTATAACTGTCACCTTACTTTCTTGCAACCACATCCTATCAAGATAATCACAGAGAACTTTATATACCATATTGACGTGGGTGTGTTTTTATGTTTAATAGGGTAATAATATACTAAACAAACAATTGTCAAATTAACCATTAATCCTAACACACAATACAATAATACTTTTGTCAAAAGAGATCAGGTGTAGTACTTAGGGATCGAATACACAGAGCACAATGGCACAAAATATATTTCTTATTTCTAAAGGCTAAGCTAAGTAACTATATATATTAGTAGCAAGTAATCAGGTCAAGAAAATATTTCTTATTAGAAGGTATAGTGCAATATGGAAATATGCTAATAATGCAAATATGGAAATATGCTAGTAATGGAAATATTGAAATATGCTAATAATGTAAATATGAAAACATGCTAATAATGTAAATATGGAAATATGTTAGATCTAGGGTTTCAGACAAGTGGATTATAGTAGATAGAAGTTAAAGGTATTTAATCATGGAATTCAAAATCTAATGTAAAAGACACCAGCTCTCGCATGCGAGTCTAATCTATTGACTAAGTCCATTGTCTTAGCTCTCGCTTGTTGACTCGGAATGACCGTCGATCAATGGCAATGATCTTGCGTTAATCGATGGTTTCTTGAGTCAAGCGTTATGACCTGATTCGATAAGTTCACTCTATTGACTAAATCAACTCTCGTTTGTTTCGAGCAACCCTAGCTCAACAAAATAGATTCTGGTAGTATATCATTGCTCTCGCTTGCGCCTAACTATCCTATTATAAGGGTTATAGTTAGCTACTCTAGAACACAAGCAATAAACACAATTTTATTAATAGATCTAATAATGACCTTAACAATTCTATTGTTTGGCTAATCCATCAGTACCATTGATAAACCCTAAACCTAGTTGACAATTACTCAGACATAATTAAAGTAAGAAGAATAATCTGAATAAAATGCATAGATAAAATAATGGGGTTTCAAAGCACACTTCGAACACTTAGTACCCCTAGTACTAGTATAAAACAGTGCAAAACCAGCACACTTAGCATGGTGCAATTACATAAAGTATAAATATAAAACCTTAAAGTCTAGGTCAAAACTCGTCCAAGGGTAATCTTGTAATCTTGTGTCATGTCTCTAATTTGGGCTTGAAAGTTGGTTGTTTGCGAATTGGACATCGATCGATGGCAGATGTGCAACATCAATCGATCTTGGTCATGTAACACTAGTCGACACCTACGTTCTATCGTCGTTCGATGGTAATCTCGTACTTTGATTCCCTTTAATGATCAGCTACGGATTATTCCACTCCAAATGCTCCAAAAGCTCCAAGTATCTCCATATATCTCCAAAACGTACATGGACCTGTAAAGACCTCAAAACATAGTCTAGACACACATAACAGACCCTAAATAGAGTCTATAACATGGTCTAAAACTGGTAATAAATAGGTTATATCAACTCCCCCAGACTTAATCTTTTGCTTGTCCCCAAGCAAATAAGCTGTGAAAGATGTTTTGAAAAGCGAAGACTCACATATTGTCTAAGTATAACTGTCACCTTGCTTTATTGCAACCACATCCTATCAAGCCAATCACAGAGAAACTTTATATACCCTATCCTAGTATAGCAACCAAATCCATTATACCAACAACTTAGCAAATACTAGTCTGACTCGCCCCTCTACTGATTTCATTTTTTTGCATAAAATAAAAGTGCAAGCTTTACCTTGGGAGTATCGATCAAGGGACACATGGACTCTTACTTCTGCAAGTATCTGAACACACATGCAGCCTTCTCTGATTCCTTTCCTCTCTCTCTTCTCACTTCCTCTCAGTCAATGTCTCCCTTCTTTTGAGGGTATCATTTTATTTTCTTAATTGACTGAGATATTTGGATAGACCCTAAATAGAGTCTATAACATGGTCTAAAACTGGTAATAAATAGACTATATCACATATCCTAGCATAGCAACCAAATCAATTCAACCAACAAGTTAGCGAATACTAGTATGACTCGTTCCTTTACTGATTTCATTTCTTTGCCTAAAATAATAGTGTAGGCTTTACCTTGGGAGCATCGATCAAAAGATATATAGACTCTTACCTCTACAAGTATCTGAACACATAGTTACTCTTCTCTGATTCCTTTCCTCTCTCTCTTCTCACTTCTTCTCAATCAATGTTTCCCTTCTTTTGAGGGTATCATTTTATTTTTTTAATTAACTGAGATGTTTGGATAGGCTTCCATGAATCAAGCCATAATGGTTTTGCCACCAGATCATGTTCACTTCTTTTTTACCTTTATCTCTTTCTAGGATCATATGAATAAAGATTTAATGGTTGTAGGCACCAAATCCTGTTCGACTCCTTTTTAATCTAAAGGGGAGAGAGAGGGGAATCAGAAAACACAGACTTTTACCTTCCAGACTTGCAGAAGGAATCCGATCTAGTGTATACCAAATCCCAAAGCAAGAAAATAAAGTCAGGATTAGTGTTGGAAATCATATTTGGTTCCTTCAAACTTTCTAAGAAAGTGTGATATAGTGGCAGGATGATCCACCTTCGTATCTCTAGTAATCACTGCAAACAACTTTCTAAGAATGGTGTTAAAGCGTGGTTAGTTAATAGTAGATTTTTTATCATAGTTCTCTTCTTGACTCGATAAAACTCTTTGAAAAACTTATATATAGATAGTAAATAAAACTCAAAAACAATAAAATAGCGTTAGTGAACCTCCCCTAGACTTAAATTACACTGTCCCCAGTGTAATCCGTCTCGGATTGGTTAGGAGAAATTAAATCATAAGTAAACAGTGTTAGGGATAGGCGAATATACCAACACTGTTAGGTGTATCGATCGACGGTAGTAGGTGAGCGTCGACCGATGGTAAACCATCATCGACGATCGATGGTGAACGTATGGTGTCGATCGATGGTGTATTCGAACTATCGGGAACCTTCATATATATAATAGATACTGAATTAGGTAATAATATAAATAAAGTTAGAAGCTCGTTACGCTATGTTAGAGCGCCATCGATCGATAGCAACAAGGAGGCGTCGATCGATGGTAGGCTGTCAGACTGAATCGTGTGTGTCTACTCTCCATTCTGATCATCTCTCTTTAGGTTAGCTCTGTTAGACACTCAAACACATGGTGAAAATAAGATCCAAACAGTAATAAATAAATAGTTAGTCGAAAATAGAAATGCAACAAAATAAATAAACATAAGTATAAGTCTGAAAGGGAGATGAAGTAAAAGAGAAAGGAGTAGCGAAAAGACTACCCCTCGTCGGATGTATCCTGGTCTTGCTGCTGCTGCTGGGGTCATGGTGGTGATTTGGCGCGTGTCCTCTAACGGTTGAATCACTGGCATCGTAACATCGTCTCTACCCTGGCCCATATCGCTCGTAGCGCGTCCACCACGACCCGCTGGAAAGCACCATGGTCGTGGATGGGGATCTCTGGAATCTCAGGGAAGGATGGGAGACGTGGAAATGGCTGCGCTGGTTCGTCCGCTGCGACTTGGTGTGCTAGGCGGAGGCCTCCTCTGCGTCGTACTCTGAGGGGTGCGGTGTAGATGTGACACTCAGCTGGGTGGAATGCGAGCGAGGTGTTGTAGATCGTTAGAGAAATATGTCACCATTCACAGTGGAAGTGCTATCATCTGTGGTCCCTCATCATCCACAAAGGACCATAAGTGTCCCTCCTTCTGTCACTAGGCCCTCGTCAGGTGACCCTCATCCATGAAGCGCAATCCTCTCTCCACCGAAGCTCTCTCGAGGCTAATGCCAACAAAGCTGAAGATGGGTATCAAGAGGCTCCCTATCGTCTCACCCCTTCGCGCCAGAACCCTTGAAGGGTTTATCCTTCAGGGTCGCCAGGTGCTCCACAAAAAATAGCCCCCATGTTCACCTGCTGATCGGTCATCGGTGGAGGAAACAGCTCGTCGTCAAGCTGAAATAATTCCCTAACGGAATAGTACAGCAGTGTCAGCTCCTGGACCCGAAGCTTTATAGTTTTGTTTTCAGATTTTGGTCTCAATGTAATTTTTTTTAGTTTAAGTTTTGTAATTATCTCCTTTATCATTGATGTAGTTTATTCTTAGATTTTATATGACTAGTTCATGATCTGGAAGATTATAGATGCATGTGATTGTTTTCTTTGTTAATTTTTTTAACAAAGCTTTATAGTTTTGTTTTGGAAGATTGTTTTGCTTTGATTGTATTTAGATCTATCTCTCTTATACTTTTTTTTAAACGTTTTTATTATATTTGTATATATTTAAAATTTTTAATATATATATAAACGATTTTTAATATAGATGTAAATTTTTTTATCTCTGATTTAATTTTCATTTTTTAAGAAACTTTTTAATATACTCCCTCCGTTTTATATTAAGTGTCGTTTTAGAGAAGTTTTTTTTGTTACAAAATAAGTGTCGTTTTCGACTTTCGATGCAAAATTTATTAATTTTATGCTGCAGATTATTTTTCTATTGGTTGAAATATGGTTAGGTGTATAGGTAATTGTGTTTTTATATAGAAAATATGCAAAATTAATTGTTTTCTTAATCCGTGTGCAAAAACCTAAATTTATAATGAAACAGATGGAGTATATATGTATATGTATATATGATTTTTCTAACTCTTTATAATTTTTAATTTTTTTAAAAAAATATTTATTCTATATGTATATATTAAAATGTTTTGAATATATATATATATATATATATATATATATATATATTAATATTAAAAAAAAGTTTTTATTATATATGTAGATATTTATTGTTCTAACTCTGTTATAATTTATATTTTTTGTTTATAAACGGTTTTAATATATATGTATATATGTAAAAACGTTTTTAATATATAGGTATATGTTTTTGTGGTATATCTGTTTATAGTTTTCAATTTTTTTAATATATATGTATATATTTAAAAACATTTTTAATGTTATTTATAATGTTCATATATAAATAGCTAATAATTTTTCATGTTTTATGTTCTTAAGTGTTGTCTTCTTGTTCTCTAGGTCTTATGCAGATTTTTTCTTTGATTCTTTTCCATCGGCGACATCACCTGTGTTGTATTCCCTGTCTCCGCACAGAACAAGTGTCCCCCAGCCACTTCCAGCAACTCCAACATACATCATCGATGATGTGTTACTCAACGATGTTGTTAGTACCAGGGCGAGCTATGGAGGAACAACTTCGCTGCGTCACTAATTTCATTTCTCGGGTTTACCCCGAGCAGTTCTCAGCTTCTCAGTTTGATTCCCAGCCCAACCAGTAAACTTTTTTTCAATTACTATGTATTCTAAATGTTTTCCTTTTAATAACTTAAGCACTTTAATTATATAGTTGGTAATGTTTAATTATGACAATGTGTAATATTAATTAATATTTCTATTTTAATTTATAAGTTTATCTTATTTTAAATTTTAATTACTTCAATTACTTAATTTGACGATTTTTGTATTATTAAAATATAATTAATTTTGTAAAAAATTAATTTTTGATGGGCGAAACCGTCAGATAATTTTGACGGACGTGTCGGTCAGTAATTTCTGACAAACAAATTTCGTCAAAAAAATTTTGACGGGCCTTCCGTCAAAAATTTCTGATCGTGTATTCGGTCAAAAAATTTGACGGACGTGTCCATCAGATATTTTTGACGGATCATTTCTGATGGACCTATATGTCGGAAATTTCCAACCGAAAAAAATCCTTCAGAAATCGGTTAGTAATTTCTAACGGTTTCCAAAGGGATAAAAATTTCTGACGAAATAGAATTGACGGTCCACTCCGTCGGAAATACGTTAGAATAGACCTTTTCTGACCATTTTCTAACGGATATGGCCGTTGGGAAATTACTCATTATCTTGTAGTGTCGCCATTAGGATTAAATAGGACAATTGTCCCGTAAGATGTAACTTCTTTGATGGTGAAGGGTACGGACCAACGAGAATGTAATTTCTAGGAAATAGAGTTAATCGAGAGTTGTACAAGAGTACTTGATCGTTTGGTTCGAAATGCCGGAAATAATTTTCTTGTCATGATAGGCTTTTGTTCTTTCCTTGTACAATTTCGAGTTCTCGTAGGCGCGATATCTGATTTCGTCGTGCTCATTTAGCTGAATTAATATATTTTCTGCTGCAGATTTAGCATCAAAGTTTATCTTTTTTATGGCCCATTCGGCTTTATGCACTAACTCTACAGGAAAATGGCATGATTTTCCATAGATTAAGTGGAATGGCGTAGTTCCTAATGGTGTTTTAAATGCTGTTCGATATGCCCAAAGTGCACATCTAATTTCAAAAACCAATCTTTACGGGTTGATCCGACCATCTTTTCCAAGATTTCTTTGATCTGACGATTGGACACTTCTACTTGTCCGCTGATCAGAGGATGATAAGGTGTGGCTACTCGATGGTGGACTCCATGTTCTTGAGCAATTATTCAAACACTTTTTTAATGAAGTGGGTATTTCCATCGCTGATTATGATCTGCGGAACTCCAAATCTGGGAAAAATAATACTCTTGAAGAGTTTAACGACAACGTCAGTATCATTCTTCGGAGTTGCTATTGCTTCTACCCATTTAGAGACATAGTCTACAGTGACGAGTATGTATTTATTTCCGTGCGAAGAAGAGAAAGGGCCCATGAAATCGATGCCCCAGTAATCAAATACTTCAACTTCAAGTATGAAATTTTGTTCCATCTCGTTTCTCTTGCTAATTTTTCTTCTTCTTTGGCAGGGATCACATTTTGCTACATAGGCTTGAGCATCTCGAAACATAGTCGGCCACCAAAAGCCTGCTTGTAGGATTTTTTGACACTGTCTTAAAACTAGCGAAATGTCTGACGTAATCGGATCTGTGACAATGGTATAAAATTTCTGGAGTTTTGCTTTCGGCAACACATCAACGATATATGCCATCAGAACAGTGTTTGTAAAGATAAGGTTCATCCTAGTGATATCTCCGGATCTCTCTCAAAATTTTCTTTTTATGATATCCTGTGAAAAGTTCGGGTTCTACTTCAGCCGCAAGATAGTTTACTATATCTGCATACCAAGGTTTATTGGTGGTGTTTAGTGCACATACCTCTCGACTCAAACTTCCGTTTACGAGAGAATCATCATTTAGGGTCGAAGGATTACAACTGACGTTGATATCCACTGGAATAATTACTTCATCGTCCTTTTCAAATGTATCGTCGATCGACAGGGGATGAAAATGATCGAGCGATGCTTTATGGCTACAATCGTGTGCCTCGTCGATCAATTCCGCTTCATGTGCCGAACTAACACTACCAACGAAAGTCGGTTCGGCTAAGTAGACATTTTTGTGGGTAAGAAATCATCTATAGGAATGTCGTCGTCTACTCTAATTCGTGATAAGTGATCTACTTCTTTCTTATCTTTGAATTATATGTCGAATTCTTGGAGAAGGAGAATCCATCGTAAAAGTCTCGGCTTAGCGTCCTTTTTGTTCATTAAGTATTTCAGTGCCGCATGGTCGGTGTGAACTACTACTTTTGAACCAGCTAGATAGGATTGGAATTTTTCGAAGGCGAATACTACGGACAATAGTTATTTTTCCGTTGTCGCATAATTACATTGCGCATCATCTAGAGTTCTGCTAGCGTAGCATATAGCGCGCAACTTTTTATCTTTCTTTTATCCAAGTACCGCACCTACAGCGAATTCGCTGGCGTCGCACATAATTTCGAATTGCATATGCCAGTCTGGTGCTTGGACGATAGGGGTGGATACGAGCGCTGATTGGATTTTTTCAAAGGCCTCGAGGCATTCGGGCGTAAAATAAAATTTCACCTCTTTACACAGAAGCGCAGTTATGGGTCTAGCCATCTTGCTAAAATCTTTTATGAATCGCCTATAGAATCCAGCATGTCCTAAGAAGCTTCTAACGTCCTTGACATTAGTGGGTGGCGGCAGTTTTGCCATTACGTCAATATATTCTTTGTCCACCTCAATCTGGCTGCTGAGACTTTGTGTCCCAGGAAAATTCCGCTGTTAACCATGAAATGACATTTTCCCAGTTCAAAACCAGATTTTTCTCTTCGCATCTAGCTAATACCTTACACAGGTTATCGAGACAGGATTTGAAATTCAAACCATAGACTGAGAAGTCATCCATGAAAACCTCCATGAAGTCCTCGATCATATTGGTGAATATTGACATCATGCATCGCTGAAAAGTCGCAGGGGGGTTTCAGAGTCCGAATGGCATCCTGCGATACGCGAATGTTCCATAGGGACACGTGAATGTGGTCTTTTCTTGGTCATCCAGATGTATGGAGATCTGGAAGAATCCGGAATACCCATCGAGAAAACAATAGTATTCATGGCTTGCGAGCCTTTCTAACATCTGAACGATAAAGGGTAAAGGGAAATGATCCTTTCGTGAGGCAGCGTTTAGTTTTCTGTAATCGACACACATTCTGTGTCCAATGACAATTCTAGTAGGGATCAATTCATCTTTGTCATTCTTTACCACGGTAATTCCTCCTTTCTTTGGGACAACATGAACCGGGCTGACCCAATTTCTGTCTGAGATCGGATAAATGACACCTGCTTCTAGAAGTTTCATGATTTCTTTCTTAGCTACTTCCTTCAGATTAGGATTCAATCTTCTCGGATGCTCGATGAAAGATTTTGATTCATTATCAAGGTATATCCTATGCATGCATAAAGCGGGGGAAATTCCCGGAATGTCATCTAACAAATAACCTAGAGCCTTGAGGTGCTTCCAAAATTTATTCAGCAACAGGACTTGTTCTCCGCTACTTAAGCTTGCATTTATGATGACAGGATAAGAATTTTTGTAAAGGAAAGCATATTTAAGACCGGATGGAAGTGGTTTGAGCTCGATTTCGTGTGCTTTTTCTTTGTCGGTCGTAGTACGATGTCGATCGATGGCGATATTGGGGTGTCGATTGACGGGGATTGATGGATCAAGTTTGTCAAGATCGACATTGAAGATTTCTTCTGTGGTGTCTACTAACCTTGCATACTCTTCAGTGCGATTTTCTAACGCAGAAATATCGCCGTAAGGAGACGTGCTTACTTTCTCTAGAGGTTTGTTCGAGCATATGTCTGTGAATTATTTTTTCTACTAGATCGGAAAGGTAATCGATATGGTAGGTTTTACCGTCGATCAAAGGTTAATTTACAATCTTTTCCATGTCGAAGACCATCAGTATCTTCCCTATGTTGAGGCATATACGTCCTTCTCTGACATCAATGATCGCCCCGGTAGTGGCCAAGAAAGGTCTTCCTAAGATACTTGGATTTTGAGGTTCTCGCTCATATTTAAATACTATGAAATCTGCAGGTATATCGCAGTTATGAATATGTACGGGTACATCCTCAAGTATACCTTTCGGAATTCTAGTGGATCTATCAGTTAAAAAAAAGTGTGACCCTAGTAGATTGAAACTGTGTTAGCCCAAGAGAGACTGCGACGGAATAAGGCATCAGGTTGACACTAGAGCCTAAATCGCAGAGGTATCTTTGAAATCTCTCATCGCTAATATCACGGTCCAAAACGAAACTAGTGGGATCAAGGAGTTTAACTGGAGTTTTTCCTTGAATAGTTTCGCTCATCTCTTCAGACACCATCATCATGCAGTGTTCCGATTCATGGAATCCTCGTGATGTTGCATTTTTCACGTATTGCTTAATATCAGGTGATATGTGAATAATATCGCTTAGTGGCATCTCAATATTTATTTTGTCAAACGCTTTTTTGCACATTGCTTTTTTTAAGCTGCTTCTTCTTTTGCTTAGCGTTATTTGACCAAAAAAAGGGCTTTCGCTTGATAGATCCTTGTCTTAACCATTTCGGCTGATTCTGGATCAGAGCGTCGATCGATTCTTCCTTCAGGACGCCGATCAATTTTTGGTTAGGCTTGTTGATCGATGTCCAATAAGGGATGTCGATCAATGTCTCCCACGTCTATGTTATTTCCCTTAGGTTCGATAATCAATTCTTCAAAGTCTTCATTTTGGTCTAATGTTTCAAATTCAAGAAGGATTTCAGGATCTTTTTCATTAATTTTGAGCGGGATGGGATGCGATTTTTATTTTTCATCTGTCAAGATTTTCTCGAATTCATCGATGGTGATGCTCTTTATTGTAAGGGGTAAGTGGTCGGCCGCTTCAGAAAGCTACGACATTTCAATGGCTCTTGGGGTTAGCATCAGTTTTACCAGGTAAGAATCCGTCCTCTCTCCTGATGAACATAGCGTTGCGTGCCACTTGGTTGTCGATTCTCTTAATGTGTTCACTCAGAGTGTCAAATTTTTCTGTCATTTCTGAGTATATCATGACTAATTTTTCATTGAGGTCGGCAGCTAATATACGATTTCCAGTGAAGACTTGGTTCATTTTTGACTTTGAACTTCTTTCGTATCTGTTCACAGTGGTGTCGTTGTTGCTCGTGAAATTTACTAGCTTTTCCTAAATCATTGATCGTTCATGTTCATCACATCAGAGAACTCAACTTGTTTTTCAAAGTTGGAAGGGGCAGAATTTTCCTCACCGTAGTGTTGAGATAAGGTATCTCCGTGCAGAAGGGTTGCAACTGATGCCAGAGTTTTTCTAACTCGGATCGAGTCTTTCTCCTCTGCGAACAATGGTGGTTCCTCCCTTTCAATGTCTCTTTTTTTTCAAAACGCTCTACCTATGGCTATGTTTTCTATCAATCTTTTAGCGCTTGCAGGGCTTCGGTGCCGAAGTTCCCCTCGCTGGCTGTATCAAGGATGGTTTGATAGTCTAGGTTTAGTCCTCTATAGAAAGTTTTGATGCGTTGGGGTTCTAAGAATCCATGGTGTGGACAAGAAAGTTGGTAGCTTTTGAACCTTATCCAGGAATTCTTAAAGGATTTGCGGCTACGTAGAACAAAAGTGGATATTTCCTTTCTTGCTTCCCAGTATCTCTCCTCGTCAAAGAAGTGGTTGATGAAGGCGCTTCTAATATCTGCCCAACAAGTCAGGGATCCTGGTGGTAGCTGGTTCAGCCACCTCCTGGCGTCACCTTCTAGGGAGAAAGGAAAAGGTTTGCAGCCATTGAAATCGTCGTTCACCATGTCTTCTAGCATCTCGATGTGGTCGTTCGGGTGTTCAGTGGAAAAACCATTAAACTGGTTTTTTCGCGCCATAATTAGGAAATCGATATCAAGTTCAAAGCTTCCAGCATGGTTATCGGATAATCGAATCGCAGACCTGTTGGAATAGGTTCTGCTGGGATTTAGGTATTCGAGCATTGGCAATTCATGTTTTACCTCATTCTTTGGAGATTTAGCGATTTGATTGGAGATTTCAACTCTCTGATAATTAATTAGTTGGCTTGCTTCGTTGCTTTTATTGTTCATTGGTTCTATCAAGGCTACTTTCTTATTATCAGAATAAGTAAAGGCGTACTTACCTGCTTCCGGTTGATCGGTATCGATTGATGGCAATCCAAGGGTGTCGCTCGACAGCAGTGGACTAACATCGATCGATTCCAGATGAGCTCCGTCGATCGATGGTTGTTGTCCAGAATCATATTCTCTCCTTTAAATCTTGTGTCATAAGGTTTAGGGAAAGAATAATTTAGAAAACAGTAAAGTAAAAATCAAGACAATATTCTAAACGAAATCTAATGGCAATAAGAAAGAGTCCCGATAACGGCGCCAAATTTGATGTGGGGTTTATTTTCACTTTCAAATTAACCCTAAATTCCATTAAGAGGTTCAGTGTAGTACTTCTGGATCGAATCCACATAGACTCTAAGATTTCACAATAGACTTATTGTTTTCGAATTTACGCTAGATGAATTATGACAACAACAATAAAAGCGATTTCAAGATTGATTTGGTTTATAAGGATTTAAATTTAGAGATTAGACTTAGGAGAAATTCTTAAGTAAATTTAGATAGTCCAAACTAATAGATTGCTAGGGTTTTATTAAACATCATTCTGAATTCAAACCTAAGGGTTTAGGAGATCACTACTCAGACATAACAATAAAGAACATGAATAAATTCTGAATAAATTGCATAGAATAAACTGAGTAAAAAGATAAGGAGTTCAAGATCTTCTCTGTAATGATGATCAGATCTTTCTCTCCAATAGAAGTATCAATGTGTTCCAACTCTAAAACTCTGTGTAACTTTTGCGGCTACTCAGCTTCTGGTCCTAATAGTTTCTGGCTTTTTCAGCTTAGGGTTTAACAAAGATAGAAAACCCTAATAAACAGTCTAAATTTCGGCCAGGTACTTGTCTTGCAATTAATGAAACTTCTAGGTAAAATTTGTAATTTCTCAATCTTTCTGCCGACTTCACCGTCGATCGACGCACAGTGTGTGACGTCGATCGATGGTCCATTCATAAATTTGGGTCCGACTCTGAGTTTATGTCGGACAATCATAATTGCTCCAAAATAGTCCAAAAGCTCCAATTGCTTCCAATAAGTACCTAGACCTGTAACCAAATGCATATAAAAGACTCTTAATACACTATATATATCATAGGTAAAATAGGTAAAATCCATAGTATATCAGTATACATTTTCAGACTGTAACGGTTCCCGATCAATTTTAAAGTAATCTTGCAAAGCTTTCCGTCGGCCAACACGTGCTAGGAGATATTAGAAAGATTAGGAATTATGGTCTCAATTAGTCTTTGGTCTTCCTAGCGTGACTGGGTCCCTAGGGTATATGTCTGATCAGGACATTTTCGAATATTGGGTACGGGTACTGGCAAGTACTCCGCGGCTCGAGGCGTCCCGAGGAGTCTGGGTGTCAGCATCACGAAGTCGAAGGATTGGACTGTGACTTTATGGAGCCAAAATGACATCTGTCGCGCATTTTACTCGTCAAGAGGACTAGATGGTGAGTTCAATGAGCCAAAGTGGCCATCGAGGCGCATCTACTTGATGAAAATGTCCTTGGTGTTAAAATCTTTTTTTTTTTTTTTTAATTTGTGACTGGACCGGTCAAGGCTGCCTACGTACCTCTGCGGAGGATCAAGTCACTCGTAGTTCCTATTTCTCGAGTAAAAGTGGCTGTCGAGGCGCATTTACTCGTTTTTTTTGTTGCTTTCTCGAGTAAAAGTGGCTGTTGAGGCGCATTTACTCTTTTTTTTTTGGAAAGATGACGGCTAGTCAGTTATTCGCACGTTCTAAGAGTAGTACCGACGAAGGTGCATGGAGTTCCATGCCCTTGGGACAGCCTCGCATGTGGAAGTTTCTAGGCGATAGACGCCTGGTATTATGACTTCGACTATTCTGTAGGGTCCTTCCCAGTTTGTGCCGAGTTTTCCGGCCTTCCACTCCTTAGTGTTGTCAAATACTTTCCAAAACGAGATCGCCTAACTCAAGCGGCCTGGATTTGAATTTTTGGGCATAGTATCACTCGATCTGGTTTTTGGTAATTTTGGAGGAGAAGTAGTGCTCGGTCGCGCCGTTCCTCGATTTTGTCTAGGGTGTCGAGTAGCATGTTGTGGTTCAGCTCGGTGTTTTGAGGCATTTTGGACCTTCGAAGGATTGTCACGTTTACTTCTGATGGGGCCATCCCCTCGGCTCCATATTCCAACAAGAACGGGGTAGCTTTCATTGCGCTACGCGGCATTGTGCAATGCGACCAAAAGACTCCATCGAGTTCGTCTGCCCAATGGACCTTCTTTAAGTCGAAGTGTTTCTTTATACTGTCAATGATTATTTTATTTGATGCTTCGGCTTGGCCGTTGCCTTGTTGGTATCTCGGGATGGAGGTGTTCAGGCAAATCCGCCACTTGTCACAGAACTCCCTAAACTCACTTAATATGAATTGAGATCCATTGTCAGTGATTATTTCGTATGGTAGCCTGTGGCGGCAAATAATGTTTTTCCAGACGAACCCCTGGACTCCTTTGTCGGTGATTTGGACAAACGACACTTCTTTTATCCACTTAGTGAAATATTTGGTCTAGAGTAGCATGAAACGATGTTGTCGAGAGTTAGGCATTGGTCCAGTGATATCCATGTCCCACCGCATGAATGGGTAAGGCGTGATCAAGGTCCGCCACTGCTCTGTCGGGCAATGGATGGTCGGAGCATGACGTTGACACATGTCGCGACATCGAGCGTAGGACTCACAGTCAGAGTTCAATGTTGGCCAGTAGAAACCGAGATTTTTGACTTTCAGGGCCAACGCATGTCCTCTCGAATAGTTTCCAGCCGCACCTTCGTGCGTTTCGGCCATAGCTAACATAGTTTCCTTGCCGGAGATGCATTTTAAAAGGATGTCGTTGGCAGTTCTTCGCTGAAGATTCCTGTCGATAACAACGTAACGGGCACATCGTGTTTTAAGTCGTAGTGCGGCCCATTTCTCGTCAGCAAATTTACCATCCGACAGGTGGACAAGGAACTCTGCTATCGAGTCCTCGGTAGGCTGGCCAGTCTGTCTGGCGGTGGGATCTTGTTTCCTTTCTATTGCACTCTTGATGGGGGCCACGATATTGCCCCTGTCTGTCGTAAGTCGATACTCAGTTTTTCGATTTTATGTATAGGAATCATTCATTTGACTTGGTCATGGAGCTTGCTACCCAGTGCCGCGAGGGCGTCGGCACATACATTTTCTCCGCGGGGAACTTTTGTTAGCTTGAAGAAGTTGAAATCCTTGGTAAGGTCGTGGACCAATTTAAGGTAAGCATCCATTCGTTCATTGCAGACATCGTAATAAAAGTTGAACTGACTTGCAACGAGTTGTGAGTCGCAGTAAACGCTTAGTCGTCTTGCTTGCCTTTGCCAAACGGAGTCCTGCAATAAGCGACCAGTACAGGAATTCATTATTTGACGCAATGAAGCCAAAACTAAACAATTGTATCAGTTTTCCGGCTGGTGATTGTAGTTGCAATCCAGCGCCAGCCTCTCTGTTTGTAGAGGAACCGTCCACGTGCAAGATCCAGTTTTTGTTCGGTAGGACCAAGTCTTCGTCGAGTTTCGGGCGAGTTTGTTTAGGAAATTGGCTAAGACCTAAGACTTCGCGGCCGCCCGACACTTGTAAATTATGTCGTGGTCAGTTAGTTCGATCGCCCATTTCGAGAGTCGTCCGGATTAATTTGTATTATGCATCACCGTTCGCAGAGGCTGGTTGGTAAGTACTTCAATCGAATGGGACTGAAAATAGGGTCGAAGTTTTTTTGCTCACATGATGATGGCGAGGGACATTTTTTGAGAGTCGGGTACCTTGTCTCTGGGTTGGTCATGCGTTTACTCGTGTAGAAGATCGGCTTTTTTCACCGCAATCCTTCCTGATGAGGATACTGCTAACTGCTGTTGGGGAGACGGCGACGTAGAGGGAGAGCGTATTCCCGTCCTATGGTTTGAATAGTATTGGAGGGGTTGTGAGGTATTGTTTGAGCTGACTGAATGCCTCTTCATATTTCTCGTTCCAGATGAATTTTTTGTTTCCTCGTAGTAACTCGTAGAAAGGGAGGCATTTATCCGTCGACGGGGAGATGAATCGATTGAGGGCTGTGATCCGGCCGGTTAAGCGTTGAACTTCCCTACTGTTCTTAAGGCTGGTAAGATCTAAGATTTCTGAAATCTGCTTAGGGTTCGCTTCGACCCCTCTTTGAGTCACAATGTAACCGAGGAATTCGCCGGACACCACCCTGAAGGTGAATTTCTCAGCGTTGAGCTTCATCCCGTATTCATTCAGCGTCTCGAAACAGTCGTGTAGATGGTTGAGGTGGTCAGTGGCATGGAGAAGCTTGACCAGCATATTGTCTAAGTATACTTCCATCGTGATTCCAAGATTTCTGGCGAACATCCGGTTGACAAGTCGTTGATAAGTTGCTCTTGCTTTCTTGAGACCGAAGGGCATGACTTTGTAGCAGTAGGTGTCCCTATCAGTGATGAATGTGGTTTTTTCGCTATCATTGGGATGAATCATGATCTGATTATATCCGGAGAAGGCGTCCATGAAAGTGAAGAGATCATTTCCGGCTGTCGATTAGACTAAACGATCGATGTGGGGAAACGGGAAGCTGTCTTTTGGGCATGCTTTGTTTAAGTCGGTGAAATGGACACATACCCTCCATTTCCCGCTTTTATTTTTGACCAATACTGGATTGGTCCGCCAATCCAGGTTTTGAACTCTGTGATTGAGTCGGCCTCGAGAAGCTTTTCAACTTCCTCGTTCACCGCCTTAGAACGTTTGGGGCACAGTTTTCACCTTTTTGTCTGATAGGTTTGAAAGTCGGGTCGGCATTCAACTCATGGGCGATTACTGTTGGGTCGATACCTTTCATGTACGACACACTCCATGCAAAGTTTAAGATATTTTGTCGGAGGAAGGCGACAATTTTCTCTTGCATTTGGTCTGGTAGGTAGGCACCGATTCAAATCATTCTGCTTGGGCTCGTATCGTCGATGGAGATCTCAAGGATCTCTTCTTTTTTGGGGGTATATTTTATGGATTGCTCTCGAGATCGCATTGATGTGTGATGACGATCATTGTATCTTGACCGTTGCGATTAGTAAGTCCCGAGCGGCTTGCTGGTCACCGCGAAGGGTGCGGATATGGTCATCCTGTCCAGGGAATTTGACGCACTGGTCGTATGTCAATAAGATCACTTTCATCGAGTGAAGCCAAGGTGTGCCAAGGATGAGGTTGTATGGTGCCGACGTGCTTATTACTCAAAATGTAATTGAGAGATTCACCCTGCAAACGTACACTGATAGATAAATCGTTCCGAGTATTGTTTCTGATGCTTTGTTGAATCATGTGAGAAAGGGAGAGGAGGGTTTCATATCATGTAGATCTACTCCCATTTTGTCGATGGTTTCCGGGAAGATTAGCTCAACCGAGCTGTTGGTATCTTTTAGCACTTTTGCGACTTCACAGTTTCCTATTCCTAGCTCCACTAGGAGGGGGGCGTTGTGCGGGGTATGAACTCCTACGGCGTCATCGGGTGAGAACGTGATCTGTTGATCATTTTCGGGCCGAGATGGCCATTTTTGCGCAGTGGTTGCTTGTCGACGATATTCCTTTACTGATCAAACCGAGTTGCCGCATGGAGGCGATCCACCCATGATCACATTTAGGTGTGGTGGTTGGTTTGCTCGCTTAGACTAGAGTCGGATCCACAGGTCATCGGGTACGCCCTCGGTGATAAGTACGGATACCTGGCTGGCCTTTGCCTCTTCGAGCCTTTGTCTTAAAATGTAGGGTTTAGGCCGGTTGAGCTTCAGTCTGAGGTCGTCAACTTTCGAATTAAGTTGTTCACATATATCGGTGGTCGACTCGAGGATCTATCTAGGATGAAAACTAGAACTGTTGATTTTGCGAGCCTTAGATGCGTCAAATATGGACCGAAGATCAACCATCCCATCATGGCTGCTTTTAGTAGTTGCGTTTTTGCGTTTGAGCTGATGCCGCAAGTCATTGTCGTTGTCCGGATCAGTCGATTTCTTGTTTAAATGAATGCGCAAGTCCGCGGGTTCTGGTCGGACGTCGTCGTCCGATGAAATGTCAGGTCACGAGAGGACAACTTGGATGTGTCTTCGATGTCTCGGTTGTTCCTCGTTGGACAAGTCGCTGTTGTCCTGGCCCTTGGGAGTGGCCTCTTCTTCTTTGGCTGGGGATCACTCTTGATGCATCTGACCCTGAGGATTCTGGGTTTTCTTGGCTTTATTTTCGCTCCAAATTTTGCTGTTCCTTGGCTTTTTATGGGGCAGTTCTACGTTTGTTGTGCCATTTTGCGAAGGAGGCCAGCAAAGCCTCGTAGTGTTACTTGCACCCATTGGTATCATGCCCTTTGATTTTGTGATACTTGCAGTTTTTGCTGACGTCGATCGGGCTCGAGTTTGATGGTTCAAACGAGGGTTGCGGCTGTTGATCGGTTTCGTGGTCCCAGCGATTCCACCCCTTTTCTCGCACCACCACCGTAGAGCTGACCACCACCATTCTTGTGTGCCATTTTGTCGCTGGAAGAATTCTGTCATGGCTGTTGACGTGTATCATTGGTTTTGGTGACAACTTTTTGTGGCGTTTTGTTTGCTTATTATCGCCCGAGTATCTTCTTCGATTCAGATGAAATTCTTTGATCAGACAATAGCATCTTGGAGAGAATACGTCGGATTTCGGTAGAGATCGTCGTGGAATTTCGAGTGTATGTAAAGGGTGTTCATTAATGTGTCCACTGTGATGCTATCGGGGATGTTGAACTTCGAAAAAACGGCCTTGAATTTTTCCATGAAATCGAGGAGGCTCTGTCCTGGGCTTGAGACAAGTTCCAGAGGTCAGAGGCGGTAGCACCCTGGCGGGTGAATATGATATCGTGCTTAAGGAAATCCGTTGAAAGATCATGGAAGATGTTGATAGAGTTCTCGGGCAGTCGGGAGAACCAGTTAAGGGAGGGTCCTTCGAGACTTTCGACAAAAATTTGACAGGTTCCGGCGTCTTTTTCCTTGTCGGGGTAGTTTGCTCTTCCCATCGCTATGTTGAACGAGGTTACGTGGTCGGTTGAATCCGAGTCGCCGGCGAAAGATGGGAGTCGGAATTTTTGGTCAGTCAGAGCCGTACATTGCTAATTCTTATGGAGAACGGGGTTCAGAGCGTTTCGGCAAGGACACGCTCGATATGTGCGGCAGAAGTTGTCACGTGATGGATTTTTGAGTGTTTTTCCTGTAGTTGTAGCTTAGGTTTGGCGATTTCCCGAGCTGTGACCTGGTCCGGTCCGTTAGGGTTTGATGCGTCGCAACTGGTGGTTGGATTGGCGACAGCTTCTGCCGCTGCTCCTGAAGTGACCGTTTGATCTGTGTTAAAGAGCTGTCTTTGTATGGTCGGTGGGTTACTTGTGTGACCGGCCGGAGGGGCGAGGACAGCGTCTAGTGTGGCCAGTTGCTCAGATGTTTCCTTTTGAGCTTCTTAATGTTGGAGGAGACGAGCCATGACGGTATTCATGAATTTCGACATGGTTGGTTCGACGGCAACAAGAGTAGGTTCTGGTTCTTCACCGGAGGTTGAATATTCGAGAGTCATTGTGATCTAGTTTCGTTGCTACTTAGGTAATGCCCCACGGTGGACACCAACTGTTTGAACCAATTTTGGTCGGATCTAAGAATAGATAGACAAACTCATCGGTGGGTTTAACACAAAGGTGTTAATTAGATCAGAAGGATGTTTATCGATTTACAAATAAGGAAAAGAAATGTGCCTGGGAAAGTACTCGTTGGCAAAATACAAGACAAGAATGAAACCCTAACCCTAGCCGACTCGTTATTCAATCCCCCTTGTTTGTTATTGTCCCTTCTCCTTATATAGTCGCTTTTTCTCTTGTTGCCCTAGGTCAGTTCTTCTTAATGGGCCCTTTTTTTAAAGGCCGGCTTATCGGGCCGACAAATGAAGACTTTCAACTGACCCCTTCTTGTCGTCTTTCTTTTAGAAGGCTTAAATTGCCTCTTTCGCCGGCCACATGCAGTCTATAGCCGAACTGATATCATTGCTTGGCCCCGATTAGTCGAGTCGACTAATGAGAATTACTAGACCAGATCAGCTATTCGTTGGGCCCTTTTGTGGGAGTAATCCACCTCCTACAGTTGTTGCCTTGGTATCGTTGGTTGTCATCGTGAACTTGTGGTTCAGATGGGATCGTTGTGGTTCGGGTGTTGTCATCGTGAACATATGGTTCAGATGAGGTCTCTTATCTTCATAAAAAGTCTTCTATGTTGTGTGTTCTTGTTCTTAGTTCATTGCAACTTATCTGGTTAGTCATAGTTTTTTTTTTAAGTCATTTCTCTTGTATGTACTGAGTGTTTGGTTTTGGCTATTTGAAGGAGGGTTAGGATTCGTTTTATGTTTCATGTTGGTATGTGCCCGTGTATTTGGGTTCTTGCTCACCTTGTTCCTGTTGGGGTTAGTCGCCGAGGATGTATTTGTGTTCTACCGGCTCTAGTGTTTCAAACTTGTATTTTTCCTTTGATATCAATGAAAATGAAAACTAGATGATAAAAACACACAGGATCAGTTTCAAGTTGTCCAGAAAAAGGGAAACTAATAAACATTTGCAATCTCGTCATTATTAATGTTTAGCAAATGCTTTAAGGATTTTCAGAAACTTATATATTTTCTAATTTAAACTTGTTGTGACCTTATTACCTAATTGGCAACTTAAAAGTGTTCCAATTTTCGAATTATTTCAGAAAACAATTACGACAAATCAACCATGACAGGAACGACCAATAGTTGAGGCAAAAGAAAATCAACCACATACTTTTTGCAGAAACATTGTCCAAAAGATATCTGCAAAACTAAGAAGAAAAGTTCCCTCGACAAATGTTCCCTTTCTTCTTTGTCATTATTTTTTTCTAAAATCACAAGAGTAACCCTGCATAAACCAGAGAATCCAGAATGAGAAATACTCGGTGAACATATGGGAAACTGATTGCATGTTGATATTAAGAAGAAAGCTTACTCGACAGAGTAATTAGATGCCGTCTAGATAATGATACCCTACACACATTTAAAAGTAATAATAATCAAATAATATATATAACACGATTATGATTTTGATGCGAGAAGATGATAAGGGCTTTGATGCTATCTATAAAAGCGACAGATATATGTTAACGGCTAACCTCAGGAGGGTTAAATTTTGCTCCAAGATTGCTGAGTTTCGCATGGGATTCAGCGTAATCAATGAAGAAAGCATCCTGATCTGCAGCGTACTTCTCAGCATAGACCTGCAATTCCATTGCAGTTTCAGTTTAAAGGCAAATATCGTATTGAAAGAATTCAACTATAATTTTTTTTTTTACCTTGAAAGAAGGATCCTCAAAGATGGCAGCATCAGTGGGCAGGACAAGAAGATCCTCATCTCTCTTTTCCTTGATTTCCTGTAACAATAACAAAATAAATTAATAGACATCAAAGAAGTATAAAAAAAAAAGAAAAACTTCCATTTCAAAGTGTAAAGAGTTATGTTCTGAAACGCAACTGTGAAGTAAGAATTGTCAAACTTCAACCACTCTGGTGTCCATGACTGTCCTCCTGGTGCTCCCGGTCCCTCTTTCTATAATAGAATATTGCAACAACACTAAAAGACAACTTCACTAAACAATACGATATGGAATAGGACATGAAAGAATACCGTGTACTTCGTTTCTGGCTTCCCCCAACCACTACGTTCTGGCCTAGATCTTCCTAAGGTGTGTGCACCAGATAATGCAACTATGTCCTGCAATTACAAAATCATTCGAGATGACTCATCTTCTACAACTATGAAAATTGAAGTGCAATTCACCTTATCATCTAAACCCATTCTGTAGAAGACTTCTCTGAGATGACTAGCGGGTGAAGGAGGACCAGCGTCTATAGATCATATGACATTAGTAATTAGTAGAAGTTATGATATAATGATGTAACCAAAGAACATATCCATAAATGAGAGTGCTTTTACCAGGAAGCCTTCCTTCTTCAGGACATTGATGAGGACCAGAGGTATCAACGCATCCATATTTCATGGGTATTTTAGGTCCTCCAGCTTCCTGAATTTCAGAAACTCTAGTTACTAAATATTTCCATGAGCAGTAAAAGTAGTAGGTTCAGGATTTACCTCTATAGCAGTAGCACTGGCCAGTTGGAAAAGGTCAGCGTAGGAGATCCCAGAGTACATGTCTTTGATGTGCTGAATCAGGTTTAACGCATTTACAAGACCTGAGAGCAACAACAAGCATATGGTTAAACAGAGAAGCAAACTAGTAAAAAAGAGGCCTACACTCCCATGGTATATTACCAGCATTAGCAGCATGCTTAAGCTCAATCTCGTATCTGAGACTGCCATTAGCTCCACCTCTCTGAGGCCACTCCGAGATGTTCTTGTTATAGGTGCCAGCATCATGCCATCCCAAACGGACCTGTGATACAAAAACGAAGCAACAAATTACAAACTGTTCAACAACAGATCATAAACAAGAGACAACGCACCAGAATTGGATGGCAAAACTTGGTGTTGAGGAGCTCTTTGATGTCTTCTCTAGCACTCTTCAACTGTTCAGGATCCGTAGCTGCTGTGCATTGGGTGGTTGCAGATGAGCTGAAGCTCCGATTCACCAACGCAGCTTGACATCTCTTCTGAAATCAGGATTAGAGGAAACTCAGATCGGATATTATATGGCAAAAGAGAAATGAAGAATTGCGAGGGTACCTGAAAGAGAAGTGGAGAAGAGACGAGAGATCTGGTGAACGAGAACGATGACGAGGGAAAAGCGAGTGTGGATCCGGAGGATGAGGAGAAGCAGAGGAGACGAGAAGCAGAGATTTGAGGGCGAAGAGAGGAAGCCATCGTGGTGGTGTTGTTGAGTGTGAGAGCCAAGCGCTCTGCCATACGAAACGATTTGGGGGTGGGGGGTATAATTAGGTTTATGTTTAAGAGTGAGATTAAAAGGAGACATCATCTTATATACCCTTTATACCAAAACTTTAAATCCTTTATATCTTTCACAAATCTTCATACCCTTCATATTTATTAAACAATGTTAATTACAATATTAACCTTTTTTTTAGAAAAAAAAAAGTCTCAGATTGCGTTTGGAATCGGCGCATTCGGTGTTTTATGAGCGACTCGTGGTACTCTTCTTCTCTTCCATTCGGAAGCTGCTACTTCGGCTCAATCCTCCGTTGTTTTTCGGGTCGGTCCTCCATCGTCTTTCGGATCGGTCCTCCGTCATCTTCCGGCTCGGTCCTCCGTCGTCTTCCGGGGTTGAAAACGGATATGTCTAGATGTTGCAGCTTGAATGAGCAGAGAAACCAGATTTGAATGGATTTAGATGCTTCAGCTTGGTCTTCGAGTCCATTATGACTTGAATTGAATAGGATAATGGTTGCATTGTTTGATTTGTAGTGCATCGAATGTAGATTTCTCGATTTCAAAATCAAAATATGTACGACATGAAAACTAGCAAAACAAGTAATACTGATAATTGTTGTAAAACTAGTAAAACTGGAATAACTTCAACAGTTTCCAGTAACGAATTAATTTTGTAGGGATAGTTTTTCTTTGTATAATGGATGGTATTCAATGGTTTTGGCAGGATCCAATGAGCAACAACGTCATCATGCACTTCAAATGCGAAGGTCACATGTATTGTTTAGTGTTGAAGAAGGATACGGAGGAGATAAATCTTTCAATGATCGAAGCACGAATATGCAAAAAGCTCGGGTTAGATGAGAATAATGTGAAGTTGAATTTGAGTTACATTCCATTGCTGGTTGGGTTTGAGGAAAAATTTTCCATTTCTGATGATGAGGACCTTTGTGGTTATCTATTTTCCGTTGATAAAGAGAACCGTAGGTGCATTTTGTTTGTGGAGGTCATCAAAAGATCAGAACTCCAAGAGCAACTTTCAAGAGCGGGAAAACGAAGTTCTCTAGGTATGAACTATGAAGTGTGGCATTCAGATGATGATGTAATTGGAGATAAAGCCATAACTTTATATGGTGGCAACAATCAAGTTGATAAACAACCCGAGGGGGGAATTGTGGCGATTGAAGAGATGTTGAAAAAAATTGATGAAGAAGTAAATGTCGATGAAAATATTGATGGCAATGTAAATGAAAATGATGTTGGAAATGTGGATAATGGTAGGCAAGAAACAGAAATATGTGATAGATATGTAGATGTTCCACCTGTTGCGGAACCGATTCAATTTATGGAAGAATGGGAAGATGGTCTGGGTTTGAAAATACATCAAGAGTTTGTTAGTAAAAAGGCAATGCAAGAAGTGGTGGATAGAGGTGCATGTAAGAAAAATTTTGGGTTTAATGTGGTCAAATCGGATAAGGAGCGATTAGTGCTAAAATGTCCTAAAGAATGATGTAAATGGGGACTACGGGCTGCGAAGACTAAAAAATCTGAAATGTTCTCTATTAGAACGTGCAACAAGATGCATTCATGCTCTCATGGCAGTCAGAGTAATTGTAACTCAAAGAGGAAAGACACGCCAAAGCTAGTTGCATCTCTATTGCATGATGATTATCCAGGCAAAATGGAAACCCCTACTCTTAGAAGTATCAAAGATCTTGTGTGGACAAAACTGGGTGTCAATATATCATACTCCACTACTGAGAGGTAAAAACGAAGCTATGAGCATTTTTCGTGGGACTCCGGAAGAAAGTTATCAGATGTTCTTATTTGTACATGTTAGAGAAGATCAATGAGAAGACAATAACAAGTGTGAAATTGGATGAGTCGGAAAGATTCAAGTTCTTGTTTATTTTTTTGGGAGCTAGCATAAAAGGTTTTAAAGTGATGAGGAAAGTTGTAACTGTGGATGCTACTTTTCTGAAAAATGGATATGGTGGTGTACTTGTTTTTGCAACAGCCCAGGATCCTAATCGACACCTCTATCCTTTAGCCTTTGGTGTGCTAGATGGTGAGAATAAAGACAGTTGGAGTTGATTTTTTGAGATGTTCAAAACTATTGTGCCAGATTCATCAGAGTTGGTGTTTATGAGTGACATAAATGGAAGCCTCATCAATGCTATAGCTAATGTATTTCCGATGACTCATCATGCGCATTGTATCTGGCATTTGGCTCAAAATGTGAAAGTTCATGAACGTAATGTCAACAAAAACACTGTTGAATGGAAATTTATGGAAATAGCTCGAATTTACACAGTGCCAAAATTAGATGCTGCATATTCTGCTTTCAAGACTCGATATCCATCTGCTGCAAATTATCTGGAGGAAAGTAGTGAGAAAGAAAATTGGGCAAGGTGCTGGTTTCCGGGAAATAGATACAACATCGACACAAGCAACGTTGTGGAGTCGATGAACAACGTCTTCAAGGAAGCGAGGAAATACTCTTTAATACCTTTGCTGGATACGATCATTAAAAAACTGCTGACTGGTTTAATGAACATAGGAAAGAAACCGTTAGAGGATCCAGTGAGCGAAAACTAGTTCCTCTAGTGGAGAACTTTGTGCATGACGCATGGACGGAAGCAAAAAAATTAATTGTTTTGGAGATAAACTTTTTTCAACCTCGAATAAAGTGTCGTCGGTACTGATGGGAAGCCGTATTTGGTGAATTTACTTGCAAAAAGTTGCAGTTGTAGGTTCTTTGACTTAGAACAGTATACTTGTGTTCACAGAATAGTGGCTTGCATTTTCTACTCTAAACATGAGAGTGGTTTTGTTTTCGAGTTAGAAGATTTGATCTCTAAATATTATTGGACAAAACTGTGGGCATTGACATATTACAGGTCTATTTATGTGGTTCCGGATATGAGTCAATGGGATGTCCCCGATTACATCAAAAAAATGAAGATCATGGCTCCCAATCGCGTCGAAAAGAGGGGAAGAAAGAAAGTAAAAAGGTTTCCATCAGCTGGGGAACGTCGGCCAAGGACGCAAAATAAAAGGCATCCAAGACAAAGCGTACAATGGTTGCTGTTTGGAAATTGAAATGTTTAAATTTTACTCTGTTTTTTGTAAAACTATGGAGAACTATGTTTTCGTACAACTATGGAGAACTGTGTTTTTATTTGTGTAATACTAGTATTAATTTTGAATTAAGTTTCGAAATCGAAATGTTTGAAATTTACAATGTAACATCTTAATATGAAATCTACTCTTTATTAGACACATAAGAAAAATGGTATATCCCCCAGAATAAGGAAAATGTTATTCTCTATAATCAAAAGAACAACCCAACACACAATATACAATTTTATGTCACTTTGTTAAATATGTGATTACTGAAGATTATATTTCGTTGTACAACTTATATAGACACTTTTATTACGCAAAACACTAATTATCTTACTTTAAAATCTTATACTTCATTGTACAACTAAAAAACAAAATTTAATTATCTGTAATATTAAAATAACTGAAAAGCACCGGAAGTACAACTATTCGTAATTTGTGTGCAACTATTATTTTACGGACAACTACTTGTAATTTTTTTGGCGGGCTTTTCTAATAGTAAGAAATTTTGGCGGGCTTTTCGAGGGAAAATGTTGATTCTCACTCTCATCTCTTGTCATTCACTCTCCTCCACATATCTCTCATCTTTCAACTTTCTCTATCATCATTCTCTCTCCTCAAAACCTCTCAATTCCGAAAGGAAGGAGATGAAGAAAATGAAGAAACACTACGACATGCTTGGGTACATTGCTGACGCTCAGTATGGAGTTCCAACGGGTTGCCCATGTGGGGGACGAATCGTCGACGAGGTATCTACTAATCCAAAAGATAAGGATTTCTGTCCTGGAAAAATATATTTCACTTGCAGCTCGTTTAAGGTAATTTTTCTTTTCTTTTTCTCTTCATTTTTAAAATTAAAGATCGAGAAACATATGTGGAAACTATGTCAATCACGCAGGATGATGGGCTCCATTTCCGTCAACCTTGGGTTATCAGAGTTTAAGAAGAGGTTCGTCGCTTAAGAAAGGAGGTGGACAAGATGGCTATAGAGATTGCTCAGCTAAAGAAGCTTATTCCTTGTGGATGATATTCCTAGGCTCAAGAAGCTTGTTCCCGAGATCTCGGTTGTCTTTAATTTTCGGTTAATTGAAGTTTTTGTTTGTTAAGACTTATGTCTTTGTGTCATGTTGTGTAAAGACATATGTTTGGATGAAATTTGTCCTTGTTTTCCAAGTTTCACTAGTTTTTCTTAGTTATTCTAGGCTCAACAAAGAAAGACAACAAAAGAGAAACAAAAACCACATAAGTTTAAGAATAAACTAAAAACAACATAAGTTGTTAGAACAAACCCAAAGCAATATAAGTTTTTGAAGAAACAAAAAGAAATTTAAGTTTTAGAACAAACACCAAAAGCAACAACATATCACTTGTTTTTCTTTGACCTCTTTGAGGTCTTCGTCTTTGTTCACCTCTTCCTTTTAACACCCATTTCCTCTTCCTTCACATCCACATTCATAGCAGCTAACTACTATTGAACATAATATTTTGAGGAAGAAAGTCTTACGTCAAACTCATCAACCTTTTCCTCAATCCTCTTCATCTGCTCTCTCATATCTTCTTTGAAGTTGTTAAAGACTTCCACTTGTTCATTTAACTTCACTGTGGTCTATGTCGTTTCATTGGTGGCTCCTGTCTGGTTTCCACCATTCTCAGGGAGAGAGATTTCTCAGGCAGCCACATCCGCCTCTAACATATCTACAAACCTTACTTCATATCCACTAGCAAGCCTCTTCATCTAGCTCTCGACAATCATGTCATCCTTATCTCTGATGTCCTATGGTTCTGTTATCCCATCTAGTAGAGTTTGTTCCTCATCGGAAACAGACAAGATGTTCTCATTGTCCTACAGTTTCAACGCCTTATTAAAATTACCATAACATAAAGTGTATAATATCAAAATACAAGGAACAACTAACCTTAGTATTACTAAGTTCTTTATTTATTTCGAAAGGCAAAATCCCTTCATTACACTTCTCTTGAACTTTGATCGGCACATCCTTGGACAACTTGGGTGTAGGTCTTTAATAGACTCTCGAAATTTCTCCCCCAATTTCGTAATGGCCTCAAATTATAGGAGCTACACATGTAACAAAAACCCGAGAAGTGTTAATATCACAAAGTCAACATTACAAGCGTACGAGTCATATATTACTTAAAAAATTGCCTCCATTAGGATACAAAAACCTAGAATTGGCCATATCACACCTTCTTTCACCTCTCCTTTAAAATGATTCATAGTGTGTAAAAATTTGTCTCAACATGTTACCAAAGAACAATCTACCCCAAGGGAATGTTTTGCATAAGTCGAGATCATCTACCGCTCTCAGCAAGAATGGCTCCACGGAAGGGGCATCATTACCGGTCTTTGTCTGCCCAACAATAATACTTGATAGGAAATACAAGACCAACAGCCTCAACCTATCACGAGAAGGTTCCATTCCCTCAAGAATTTTTGCTTTCACGTCTTGATACCTTACTATTCCACCACCAAAATATTTCGTCACAAACCTCGTGCCTCCGTTTTCCTTGTAGTTCAATGGATAGTTTCGACAGTTCAATCCAGATATCAAAGCATGTTCTCTAATACCATTGCGGATGGGACAACCATTCACGGCAAACCATGCCTCCTTTTCCTTTGAAATGCATACGGTTTGGAGAAGTAGCACCCACATGCCAATAATCTTGTGGTTTCCAAGATCCAGCAGGTGGAATATGTGTTTGAATTACGGATAATTCTCAAACCAATTCTTCTCTATCATGCTCATCGGAGGATTTAACTCTTTAAAGGTTTTCAATACATCAGCAATAAAACACCTTGTCGATATTTTGATCTTCTTCCTATACTCAGACGGTGGGAAGTACATGGCCTCCGGTTTTATCGCCTCTTCGACGGAATCCTGGCAAACAAATAAACAACAAACAGTGCAAATTAGTTATACTTAGTTATACCAGTATTACAACATAACAACCTCTTAGATTGAAGCTACTCCTACCCTAAACCATATAACATCAAACAAACCATTTATTCTAAGTTCTACCAAATTTTTTGACAAACTACGAGACACAGGTACAAATACTAACCTCACTTAAGGTTCGACTGGTACTTCCTTCTTCTCTATTTACTTCTTCATTGGTCTGCACATCTTCACTAGGAGGATTATTATCAGAGTTTGTCTCTTGTTCCTCCTCTCCTAAATTCTCCTCATTAACTTCTTCTTCTTCTTCTTCTTCTTCTTCTTCTTCTTCTTCTTCTTCTTCTTCTTCTTCTTCTTCTTCTTCTTCTTCTTCTTCTTCTTCTTCTTCTTCTTCTTCTTCTTCTTCTTCTTCTTCTTCTTCTTCTTCTTCTTCTTCTTCTTCTTCTTCTTCTTCTTCTTCTTCTTCTTCTTCTTCTTCTTCTTCTTCTTCTTCTTCTTCTTCTTCTTCTTCTTCTTCTTCATTATTCAAGTTTGCATCATCTTCCGCTGACCTCTCATCCTCTTCTACTGCGTTTTCCTCATTTTCTTCTACTTTATTTTCAATCGAGTTTGGCTCCTTCTCGTTCTCTTCATCTTCCACAACGTTATTCTCCTGTTCATTGTCTTCCTCAACGGACTTCGGAATCTCAACCTCAGGAACTTCTTTTAAAGGAGAAGTTATATCATTCAGTGGTTTTGTTTTTTTCTTCTTCTTCCTTATCCATCATGTCCTCGCCATTTTCACTTCCTACAATGTTAATGCCAGACGGACTGAGACCAAATAGAGAGAGAGAGACACCACCAAATGACACCAAATCAAGAGACAGAGACACGACGGAATGATACTGAATCGATTTCAAATATCGCAAAAACCTAAATTCAAACAGTGAAGAACATTACCTCTCGATGGTTGTCGTTAGTTTGCTAGGAGATCATTTCCTTGTCCTCTTAGTTGTCCTTGTTTCGCGAGAGAGATAGAGATAGAGAGAACCGAAAAAAATAGAGAGTCTGGAGTAATAGTCGTGAAAATGGAGGTGCGAGTAGAAATCACGTTTGATTTTAGGGTTACCCATGTATATCCAAAAAGTTTTTGGATGGGTGGGTTTGACCCGGGTTTTTTCGTAAATATAGTAAATTTTCAGGTTTTTTGGCCTTTAACTCATTTCTCTATTTAAAAATAATTTAAAACAAAAATAAAGTTGTAAGGAGGATATCCTAGCTCTTGCAAACTGATCCAAGGTCACTACAGCCGATTTCTCGATTAAAAGGCGTGACGAAATGGCTAAAGGTAATCCCAATAAAAATGCATCCTTCCTCTCCATTTTTTGCAAGCAAACATCAAAGAAAAAGAAAAGGTTAGAGAAAGAGTTGAAGAGAAGTGTATTTGTCTTCTAGAGAGAGGGTCGCCGGAGCTCGTCGCTGGAGCCACCACACCCTAAGGTCATGGCGAGCTCTTCACTGTCATCCATAGCCAAAGGCCACCATCGTGTTCCTCTCGTCGAGATGAAGCTACAGCATCCAACCACGTCTTGGAGCCCCAACGCAGCCGCACTCACCTTTGGAAGTTTTGTCGTCTGTGTGCGGTGTCGTCCACGTGCCACCGCCGACGTCGTCCGCTGGTGCAATCGCCGCTGGTAAGCCGCCGACCTCAGCCATCACTGCTGGTGACCGGTGTCGGTGACTTGTCCAACTCATCCGAGTTGACTCAGTGAGTCAATTTGGTGATTCGATCAACTGATTAGTTTGATTGGTTTAATTGGTTTAATTTGATTTTGGTTTGGTTATGGTAAACTGGTTGGTTAATATCAATTAGAATTTGGTTAGGGTAAAACAACTGTTAGAATTAAATGAATTTTGGTTAGCGTAAACAGGTTGGTCATATTGATTTTGGTTAAAGAAAACCAGTTGGTTTAAATCAATTTCAATTTGGATAAGGTTTGATTCAAGTTGACTTTTACCAACTGAGTTGACTTTTCTGTTGACTTTGACCAGTCCACCAGAAATTCATTTTTAACCGTTTGAAAGGTGTTATAACTCAATTTTATTGCCCTGATTTCAGATTTGGAGTCGATTTGAGCAGCTGGAATTCATAGATACCACTTCTCCAAGTTTCTACGGCGAGGGCTATTCCCAAACTTCTCGTACACGGCTTAGGACTTCTAATAAATATAATTTATTTCTAATATGTTCAGTCTTTGTGAAATCAAGTATGTCATTATCTGCTTGTTTAGTTATTAGGCTCTTTACTAAACCATAATAAGGGTGTTAGATTGTTCAACATTGATTGCTTCACTTAATGTAAATTGTAATTAGAGTTGTTTGAGACGAATATAGAGACGTTCTTCTGTATGCTGGATTGTATGGGGCCTACGGCCGGATTCAGTTGACCGGTTTAGGCCGTAGCCTAGTGGCGCCGATAATCATCTACGGGGGGTGTTATTGGGCATTATCCTAGCTGTGTTGTTCTTGGCCCGTGAGTGGGCAGGAGTGCGCGCCTCGCTATGACCCTTGTTTATTATTTGGGTACTTTAGGTGCCGTGTTTGACATGTATTAGGATTACATTATGTTTATTCAGAGTGTTATGACCGGGTCTATGGACTTCGGCTTTAGTATCTCATACCTCACTGAGTGACTCCCCCTGTTACTCACGCATCTCTCTTCCCCTTTCAGGTGAGACCGCTGAGCAGAAGTGATTATATCAGACCAGTGCTATTGGGCTTTTTGGCTTTGGGCTTTTGCACTTTTCCACTTTTATATATATTTTAGACTTTTGGTTTATGTTGTTATCGTTATCACGAATGTTATGTATTGGGAATTTGGGCCCAACTCGTGTATTTGATGCTTTATTAAGTTGAGTTTGTAAATCATTAGTAAGTTGAATTTGTAAGAATTTGGAGAATTTTAAAAATTATTATTTTATTATTTTATTTCGAAATATTTTCGGGGATTTGGATAAAAGTCAATAGCATTTTTTCGTCTGATACTTACACTTTTAACCATTGGTGTTCAGCAGAAGTGAACCTTCTTGCCTTCCTTTCATATGCCGCAAAAGAGAATAACCAGCCGTGCCCAGACCGCCAGAGCTATTAGAGAGGCAGAGGAGGAGCATTTCAGGCTGCGGTCCCATCGATTGATCAGTATGCCTTGAGGCAGATGGTACATGAAACAGCTAGACTCGCCGCGCAAGAAGCATTTCAGAAAATTGTCTAGGAGGCAGCCAGGCAAGCCACCCAAGAGGCTGCCCGAGTAGCTTCACATGAGGTCGCCCGACAGATGGTCGCATCTCAGCAGGGTCAGCATATTCCACATGGTCCTCAGGTTCAGAAGCAACATGGCTTGCAGATTCAGGTGCAGCAGGTCCCACCGTTTTAGGTTCAGCAGGATCATCATATTCCCGACTTCATGATCACCCACGTTATGATGATACGTTTTACAGACTAACGAGCAAGATGAGGAACATGGACATGGAGCAGTTTGGAGGAACACTGGATTCTATAGCCTCACAGATAAGTCTGGAACGGAAATTAGAGATTATTGATTTCCCACCAAAGTTCTCACTTAGGTTGGCTATGCAGTATCTGCGTGGATTTGCACTAGTATGGTGGGATGGAGTGCGACTGAGTCATAGACCTTGCATGTTGACATATGAAGACTTCCAGAGGGAATTTGATAGGATGTACTTTCCTAAAGAAGCTATGGATAGGAAAAAGAGCGCATTCGAGCATGTGAGCCATGGTACCATGGCTATCTGAGAGTATGAGGTTGAGTTCAGTTAACTTCACATATTTGCGGGAGGTGTAATTTCAGAGGAAGATCTAATCTAGAAATTTTTGTATGGGATGCGACTAGAGATTTGCAACATGTGTTGTGTCATCACTTACCACAGGTTGGGAGATTTTATGGAGAAAGATGCAGAGCAGGAGGCAGGTTTAGCAGAGGAGCAGAAACATGTTAAAGTAGCTCAGACTAATTTTGGAAAAGCCCCAGTGTCTCAGAGGAGAGCAGGAGACCAGCCATGATTTCCGAGAGGCGCTCATTGCCATCGCATTCATAGTGGATAGTGCATTAAGTGTTATGTTTGTGGTCTGTTTGGACACATTTCGAGGTTCTGCCGGTTTAAGCCAGTAGATGCGGCTCCAGTCAGGAAAGTTGCAGCACCAACAGCGCCCGTAGCTGCGACGAGGAACTGTTATGGTTGCGACCATACGGGTCATATGTACAGAGACTTCCCAAGGAGGGGCAATGCAGCACTTCCGCCACCACCAAGGCGTTTAGCCATCGCTCCGCATGTGTTTGCTGTAGGAAATCCCCATGAAGCCGAGCCGATAGTAGGTATGTAACTTTATCATACTTTTTGTGTTTGAGTTCTTTATGGTTTCATGGTTATCATGTCTAGTAAGTACAACCTTGTGTAGGATCGGTTTCAGTTGGATGTGAGTCAACTCACACCTTATTCGACACGGGGGCTTCACACAGCTTTATGAGTCCGTGTTTGGTCAGGTCTTGGTCTTTTCGGGGTGTCTTCATACCGAAGACCAAGCATATTTAGACTGCCGGCACAAAGAGGTTGGGAGCGTTCGACATTCATCCGAGACGTACCTGTTACATGATATAGCCTAATTATTACCAGTTACAGACTTTATTTATGGTCTATTATGTGTGTCTAGGCTATGTTTTGAGGTCTTTACAGGTTCAGGTACATTTTGGAGATATATGGAGATACTTGGGAGCTTTTGGAGCATTTGGAGAGGAATAATCCGTAGCTGATCCTTGAAGAGAGTTGAAGTACGAGATTACCATCGATCGACGATACAACGTAGGCGTCGACCGATGTTACATGACCAAGATCGATTGATGTTGCACATCTGCCATCGATCGATGTCTAGTTCGCAGACAGACGACTTTCAAGCCAAAGTTGGAGACATGATTGATATCGGTCATATTTGCATAGTTTCGGTCATCTTTTTAAGTGCATTCCAAGCATATAGGACATCATATAGGCATATTTAGGGTGCATTCCATTACATTTGTCTATGTCAGGTATGGGAGATGTTCATTGATGAGATTGGAGGCAATGGGGGCCAAAGAAGTGGAATTTGGAGCAAAAGGGGTCGTAGCGACCAGGCATAGCGACCAGCCTTGGTCGCTACAGACCCACAGGGAGTTGCAGGAACCATAACGACCAGGCGTAGCGACCAGCCTTGGTCGCTACAGACCCACATGGAGTTGCGGATGCCATAGCGACCATGCGTAGTGATGTGTCCTGAATCAGCAGCAGAAACAAATTAAGAAAGTTTGGCTTTTGGGCTTGAGTTTTAAACGAGATGGGCTTGACGATTTATGAAAATATGTTTATGAACATGCTTCATCCCAAAGAAAGAAAGGCCCAACAAGAAACGAGAAGGTATGGTCAAATAATATATCAATCTGACGGCAATGCAGAGCCCGTCGACCATGCAAAGGACGAGATCAGCCGAAGAGTTTTGCGATTACAAATTCCCATTTTCGGTCAAAAGTCTTGGTCTTTGGTCTTTGGTCTTTGTTCTTTGGTCAAGTTTTAATATTTATGAGTTTTCAAGTTTTTAGATGTTGACTAAACCTTTTGTATTCTTTGCCTATTATATAAAGGTCATTTGATCAATGAAATAAAATAAGTTTTGAGAGATTATTTTTGGAACCTTGAGAGGGAATGTCACTTTTTCAATGGTGTGTAATATCCATTGATCTCATTTGTTTCTTGGTGTGGTTAGCTCCAAGTTACACATATCTTGTTCTTGGTGTGGTTAGCTCCAAGCAACTCCTCTAATTCGTTGGACTTGTGCGTCATATCAAGCAACGATTGGAAACCCTTTTTTTGTTGGACCGGTGCGTCACATCCGGCAACGATTGAAGTCTGGTTAGTATCATTGGGCCTTCCGCAACCCTTTGTTGTCACCATTCATCCCATCAGTTCTCCTTTTGGAGTTCATATCCATTTCAGTCCGTTTGAGTGATCCTTCCGATTTTGGGCGTACTTTGGTCTTTATTCTTTTGTCAAGTTTTTAATATTTATGAGTTTTCAAGTTTTAGATGTTGACTACAAACCTTTTGTTTCTTTGCCTATATAAAAGGCCATTTGATCAATGCAATAAAAATAAGTTTTAGTGATTATTTTTGGACTTGAGAGGGAATCTCACTTTTTCAGGTGTGTAATTATCCATTGATCTCATTTGTTCTTTGGTGTGGTTACTTCCAAGTTACACATATTGTTTCTTGGTGTGGTTAGCTCCAAAGCACTCCTCTAATTCGTTGGACTTGTGGTCAATACTCAAGCAACGATTGGAAAACCCTTGCTTTTGTTGGACGGTGGCGCACAATCCGGCAACGATTTGAAGTCTGGTAGAATCTTGGGCTTCACAACCCTTTTGTGTCACATTCATCCTCATCCAGTTTCTCATTTGGAGTATATTCCGTTTAGTAACGCGTTTTTGAGTGATCCTGTCCAATCCTAGGACGTATCACATGGTAATCAGAGGCCACTCCAATCCGGTAACTATCTTTTCATCTTCTTTTTCTAAAAAAAAGAAAAAAGAATTCTCGAAAAGCAAGAAGATCTTCTATCTGAAGCTAAAGAAAGGACAGAATTTTGAGGGCAAATCTTTTTTTAAAAAAAGGAGGAATGATGTGCCCTGAATCAGCAGCAAACAAATCAAGAAAGTTTGGGCTTTTGGGCTTTGAGTTTCTAACGAGAATGGGCTTCACGATTATGAAAATATGTTTATGAAACATAGCTTCAGCCCAAAGAAAGAAGGCCAACAAGAAGAAAAGGTATGGTAAAATACCTATATCAATCTGACGGCAATTGCAGAGCCGTCGACCATTGCAAACGGACGAGATCAGCCGAACGAGTTTTGCGACCCAATTTCCCATTTTCGGTCAAAGTTTTTTGGTCTTTGGTCATGGGTCTTTTTTGGTCTTTGTTCTTTGTCAAGTTTTAATATTTATGAGTTTTCAAGTTTTAGATTTGTTTGACTAAACCTTTTGTATTTCTTTGCCTATTATATAAAAGGCCATTTGATCCAACATGAAAATAAAATACGTTTTAGTGATTTTTTTGGAACCTGAGAGGGAATCTCACTTTTTCAAGGTGTGTAATAATCCATCGAATCTCATTTGTTTCTTGGTGTGGTTAGCTCCAAGTTACCACATATCTTAGTTCTTGGTGTGGTTGCTCCAGCAACTCCTCTAATTCGTTGGACTTTGTGCGTCAATATCAAGCAACGATTGAAACCCTTCTTTTGTTGGGACGCGGTGCGTCCACATCCGGCAAAGATATGAAGTCTGGTCAGATCATTGGTCCTTCCTCAACCTTAATATTTCTCATCTTCATTGATTGATCATGTCCAATTTCTCATCTTTCATTTAGAATGTTTCTTTAAACACTTCTCTTTCTTCTTTCTATCTTCGAATCTGGGCCCCCTCAATTACCATCTACTATATAAAAAAAAGAAAAAAAAAGTAAAAAAAGAACAAGATTCAAAAAAAAAAATAAGTTTCAAAGATTTCCGAAAAGTTTGATTTGTGGTTTGGTGGTGGAAGAGAAAGCCTGCTGGCCGAGGAGAAATCGGCCTTTTGAGGAGGTTTAAAGCAGATTCCAAATCTAAATTTCTTTATCTTTCTATCTCTCTATTATTTTTTGCTTGGGAAACCCATTGAAACTTGGATTGTCTTTCTTAGAATTTGAGAAGAAATTTGGAGTGATTACCGTTAAAAATTCGAGTGAAACACGTGGTGTGGGTTTGAGGATAAACAATTGAGTTAGTGTGAGGATTTATTTCTAACTTTTGCGTGTCGTGAGATTTTCAGGTTATGATGTTTGGTCTTCTCAGGAGAGTAACAGGAAGCCCCAACGAAATACTAACTCCAAACCCTTTTTAATATCCTTGAATTATTTTGATGAGTTTGTTAGGTGCAGAACAAACCACCTATAAGGAGAAAAACACCAGAGATTTTTGGCTGATCCAAAGAAGGTCAACCTTTTTCAGTTTGATTCCAACAATTTTGTGAAAACTTTGGTTGAAGGAAGTGGACAAACCCTCAAGGAACGTCAACACGAGCCCAAAGCAGAGCACTTCCACACCTGCTCCAGTAGCTGAGGCATCATTGTTCACCAGCAAGAAAGCAAAGGTAAATCTGAAAACAATTTTGAGAGTTTAAATTTTTTTCAGATTCCTTTACCTACCTTTGTGAATTGGGACAGAGCTAATTGAAAGCTGATCAGCATTGTGAGGATAAATGTATCTCTTCCTCTTGAACCTGAGTTTTTGTGTTTGAGAATGAGCAAGTTAATGTAGAACTAATGTTTTTGCAACCGGATTCCGAGTAGTTTTGTTTTGTCTCACAGGTTTTTGGAGGAAGAGCCACCGGTATCCACATAATGCCCCATGTCTTGGCATTGGGATATCTTTGGATGATGGGTAGATCCTATCTTTGCTGTGGAGGACGAAACCTGCTCCAGTCTTTGATGATGAAGCAACAAGCATCACATCCATGCTATGGAGAATCATCTTTTTCTTTGACCCCGGGCACAACTAACTGCTCTCATCTCGCTTCTTGCTCTGATCTTCAACAACACTGTGAGAACCTGATTTGATTAATTTCTTGCTGAATGCTTGTCAAAGAATCAATACTCATGATTATATACTCGTTTTGGTCTTGAAAGATGAAAAGAATTGTTGTGTGTTTCAATTCTGTTTTTTGATAACATGATTAATTCTCTTCAAATCTTAAAAACCTGATGAACTTGCTTGATCATGAAACGTTTTCAAAAATGTAAAGGCCACAATCTGGAATTATTTTGACCTTCTGATCCAGTTCTGGAGCATAGCTAAGGCTTTTGATCATTTTGAAAAGTCTCTTAGATTGCTTTGAAACAACTGACTTTTTGTGTTAGAATGAAAAATCTTTTGATTGTTTTGTTTTCATAGAGAAATAGTTTTTGATCTGACTTCTTCTAGACATGCATTGATCACGTGATGATTTATTTGCCATCCTATTGTGCATTGAACGAAAATTTTTTGGTTAAGAAGTTGCTGGAAAATGAATCATTAGACTGAAAAATGATTTTGTGATCTTGATTCTGGGTGATGTTTGTTTTGCAGCCTGGTCTTTTGTTTTTTGACACTGTAAACTTGGCATTGTTCTGAGATCATTTCGAGATAATTGTGTTGTTTTGCAGCCTTGATGATTATTGTGTTACAACACTTTTCTTTGAAAAACATATTGAGCTTTGATAGTTAAATTCTCAATCCTGACTTAATCTTTGTGTTCAGATGTTGAGCGTATGCCGTACTTGGGGAACTGAATACTATGTTTGCAATATCTTGATAAAATTCTGGTCTGTAATTTTTATTTTGATGTGATCTTGACAGGCTTGATAATGTTGTGCTACTTGTTCTTGGAACAGATAATCTTGATTCATGATTTTGAACAATTATTTTTCCTGCACATTTGATCCTGTATTTTATTAGTGTTTGTTTTTGAGTACCAGGAAAGACAGGTTCAGCCTCTGAGAATGCAAGCATTGACCGTGACCCAACATGAGTTTGGAGAAGCTTTTGTTGAAACCGCTACCTTTGGAGAATGTCAGCGACAGAGGTTCAACTCAAAAAGGATATCTTCGGCTACCACGAGCAGGTCCTTTTGTCTTGAATTCCAATTTTCCCGGAAAGCCAACTCAACAAGGATTTACGGAGGCCCTGGAATTCGCATAAAAACTTCACGGATGAAAGAAGTTATGAATTTTTTCCAAATCAGAGGTTTCTTTAGTCGTCTATCCGCGATACCAGATTTCTAAGGAGCATTCAAGCCCATAAAGAAGCGTCCTTGAGCCAAACCGATCCTCCATGAACCAAAGGTGTTTCCTCAGTTCATTCTCCGTCTAAAACAAAAGCACTGTAAGGATCATGAGTTGATTGGTCTCTACTCTTCATGAAAATGTTTTGAAACCGAAAATTTCAGGAGAAACATATTCCTTTACTTGGTTAAAAACGTTTTGCTCAAACTTTTATGAATTGCTTTTATTGAGCTGTGCTTTTGAAAGATAATTTGGTTTAGGAACCAGCATGACCGAATTTCTTAGGCCAAAATGTCATTTTGATTTCCGGTTCATGAAGAAAATCTTTTTAAATTTGGTATTGTCTCTTGCTTTTCCTATCAAGTTTGACACCTGGCCAAATTTTGAACTTG